>CM055275.1:55281221-55573365 GCA_029237695.1 Conchocele bisecta | reverse complement strand
CGGTATTACGTAACTCAGGCTGAATTTCATTTCACCAACTCACCCTGGTAGCATACAAGGTATTACAACACGGACAATACAATGCATGCAATGCCGAATTTCGCGTTTCGTCATATATTTCTGAATAAAAATCGAATACGCACACCATTATCTAGCATGTTTCCAAGCGTACATAATGGAGTGCGGCATGACGATGGAAGCATCGTAATTTTATAAATTATGCCCCTTGTAGATTTAATCTTCTCAAGAGGGGCGATAATCCTGCTATCCACATAATATGTAGGTATTCGAAGGAAGCCGTCGTGACGTTACCTTGCTTTAAAAAAACATTAATGCTCAGCATAAATGCATCTCCGATGTGTACGCGTGCTGCTGTTCGGCTTCGTATGGATAGAGTTCATGGATCACAAACTGCTACACAGATAGTGTACACTGTGCAATGAGAAACAGAAAACTGTAGAGCTAACTAGAAGATGAAATGATCCGTGGAAGAAGGGGGCTATGGCCTTCGATGTGTTAGTTCCCTTCTTCCACCGACCTCATTTTGTGCATCTGCACATGTACGCCAAGTAAACAGCATTTGAATCTACGGGTGGACTGTGGGTACCGCAGTTATGGTGGGGTGGGTGGCAAGGATGGTGGCGGGGGTCGTGAGCGTGTGAATGTTGGCGACCGTAACCCGGGTGTGCTGTGGCTGGCGGGCGGGCCGTGTGCAAGAAAGGTTCCAGAGGACTTGTTTTTGTATCACAAATTCAACCTGTCATGACAACAAGGGGGCTCACTGACGTGTTCGTCTTTGTAATGTCCCCCGGACTAACGTGTATATTCTACACATTGAATCAATCGAATATGTTACAACCGATTCGGTTGAAACTTGGCACACGCATACATCTTGCCGCCTTGAACCAGTAGCCGTTTACAGAGGTGTGATATCTCAATTAGGAAGGCTGTAATCGCCGTACAAAGTTTGAAACTTTCGACGTCATTTACGGCGTCGTTCATTAAGATATCGATTTTTCGTGAACGGCATCGTGTTTATCGAGCAAATTTCGATCGATATGCCAATTTTCAGCCGGATCTGACGACGTTGAAATATTGGCAACTTTCTGTAATATATTCATGTTGGCCGAGATGAGACTGCGCGGGTGAGCAGACTGATTTGTGGTTACACTGGTCGCTATTACATGCACCGAATGTTCCACTGTGTTATCCGGTGTGACATAATGACTATGACCTACATGCATTGCAAATGCAATCGGTGCATTTCTTTCACAATTACGAGAGCCACGTGTATTGTATGTACGGCAACCATTGGGTTATATGCTGGCCCTCGGATCAGTTATCCCTCTTGGCAATGAATGCTGACACATTTTCTCAATAATTCGGTATTACGTAACTCAGGATGAATTTCATTTCACCAACTCACCCTGGTAGCATACAAGGTATTACAACACGGACAATACAATGCATGCAATGCCGAATTTCGCGTTTCGTCATATTTTTCTGAATAAAAATCGAATACGCACACCATTATCTAGCATGTTTCCAAGCGTACATAATGGAGTGCGGCATGACGATGGAAGCATCGTAATTTTATAAATTATGCCCCTTGTAGATTTAATCTTCTCAAGAGGGGCGATAATCCTGCTATCCACATAATATGTAGGTATTCGAAGGAAGCTGTCGTGACGTTACCTTGCTTTAAAAAAACATTAATGCTCAGCATAAATGCATCTCCGATGTGTACGCGTGCTGCTGATCGGCTTCGTATGGATAGAGTTCATGGATGACAAACTGCTACACAGATAGTGTACACTGTGCAATGAGAAACAGAAAACTGTAGAGCTAACTAGAAGATGAAATGATCCGTGGAAGAAGGGGGCTATGGCCTTCGATGTGTTAGTCCCCTTCTTCCACCGACCTCATCGTGTGCATCTGCACATGTACGCCAAGTAAACAGCATTTGAATCTACGGGTGGACTGTGGGCACCGCAGTGATGGTGGGGTGGGTGGCAAGGATGTGGCGGGGGTCGTGACGTGTGAATGTTGGCGACCGTAACCCGGGTGCTGTGGCTGGCGGGCGGGCCGTGTGCAAGAAAGGTTCCAGAGAAATTAACACATTCTGCGCATGGCAGACATCGTGTTTGGGAGAAATTATTACCCGTGCGTCATGATACCGAAAAATATAAGTAATTTTGGAAAAATCGACAACGTCGTTTCATTGGCGGAAGGATATAATACGCGACCTGGTGGAACTTTAAAAGGCACATACTGCGTTTGAAAAATGTCTACGCCATATCACGTTGAAAACACCGGTTCTCGTCCGATCACCGAAGTTAAGCAACGTGGCGAGCCCGGGTATACTTGGATGGGTCACCGCCTGGGAATACCGGTCTGTACTTTTTAAATCCACGGCTTTTTTTTTTGGCCTTTTTTTTTTCTATTATTCTGATATTCAGTACGTTATAGGACTTGTTTTTGTATCACAAATTCAACCTGTCATGACAACAAGGGGGCTCACTGACGTGTTCGTCTTTGTAATGTCCCCCGGACTAACGTGTATATTCTACACATTGAATCAATCGAATATGTAACAACCGATTCGGTTGAAACTTGGCACACGCATACATCTTGCCGCCTTGAACCAGTAGCCGTTTACAGAGGTGTGATATCTCAATTAGGAAGGCTGTAATCGCCGTGCAAAGTTTGAAACTTTCGACGTCATTTACGGCGTCGTTCATTAAGATATCGATTTTTCGTGAACGGCATCGTGTTTATCGAGCAAATTTCTATCGATATGCCAATTTTCAGCCGGATCTGACGACGTTGAAATATTGGCAACTTTCTGTAATATATTCATGTTGGCCGAGATGAGACTGCGCGGGTGAGCAGACTGATTTGTGGTTACACTGGTCGCTATTACATGCACCGAATGTTCCACTGTGTTATCCGGTGTGACATAATGACTATGACCTACATGCATTGCAAATGCAATCGGTGCATTTCTTTCTTTCACAATTACGAGAGCCACGTGTATTGTATGTACGGGCAACCATTGGGTTATATGCTGGCCCTCGGATCAGTTATCCCTCTTGGCAATGAATGCTGACACATTTTCTCAATAATTCGGTATTACGTAACTCAGGCTGAATTTCATTTCACCAACTCACCCTGGTAGCATACAAGGTATTACAACACGGACAATACAATGCATGCAATGCCGAATTTCGCGTTTCGTCATATTTTTCTGAATAAAAATCGAATATACGCACACCATTATCTAGCATGTTTTCCAAGCGTACATAATGGAGTGCGGCATGACGATGGAACCATCGTAATTTTATAAATTATGCCCCTTGTAGATTTAATCTTCTCAAGAGGGGCGATAATCCTGCTATCCACATAATATGTAGGTATTCGAAGGAAGCCGTCGTGACGTTACCTTGCTTTAAAAAAACATTAATGCTCAGCATAAATGCATCTCCGATGTGTACGCGTGCTGCTGTTCGGCTTCGTATGGATAGAGTTCATGGATCACAAACTGCTACACAGATAGTGTACACTGTGCAATGAGAAACAGAAAACTGTAGAGCTAACTAGAAGATGAAATGATCCGTGGAAGAAGGGGGCTATGGCCTTCGATGTGTTAGTCCCCTTCTTCCACCGACCTCATCGTGTGCATCTGCACATGTACGCCAAGTAAACAGCATTTGAATCTACGGGTGGACTGTGGGCACCGCAGTGATGGTGGGGTGGGTGGCAAGGATGGTGGCGGGGGTCGTGAGCGTGTGAATGTTGGCGACCGTAACCCGGGTGTGCTGTGGCTGGCGGGCGGGCCGTGTGCAAGAAAGGTTCCAGAGGAAATTAACACATTCTGCGCATGGCAGACATCGTGTTTGGGAGAAATTATTACCCGTGTCGTCATGATACCGAAAAATATAAGTAATTTGGAAAAATCGACAACGTCGTTTCATTGGCGGGAAGGATATAATACTCGACCTGGTGGAACGTTTAAAAGGCACATACTGCGTTTGAAAAATGTCTACGGCCATATCACGTTGAAAACACCGGTTCTCGTCCGATCACCGAAGTTAAGCAACGTCGAGCCCGGGTAGTACTTGGATGGGTCACCGCCTGGGAATACCGGGTGCTGTAGACTTTTTAATCCACGGCTTTTTTTTTGGCCTTTTTTTTTTCTATTATTCTGATATTCAGTAGAACGCTATATTGGACTTGTTTTTGTATCACAAATTCAACCTGTCATGACAACAAGGGGGCTCACTGACGTGTTCGTCTTTGTAATGTCCCCCGGACTAACGTGTATATTCTACACATTGAATCAATCGAATATGTAACAACCGATTCGGTTGAAACTTGGCACACGCATACATCTTGCCGCCTTGAACCAGTAGCCGTTTACAGAGGTGTGATATCTCAATTAGGAAGGCTGTAATCGCCGTGCAAAGTTTGAAACTTTCGACGTCATTTACGGCGTCGTTCATTAAGATATCGATTTTTCGTGAACGGCATCGTGTTTATCGAGCAAATTTCTATCGATATGCCAATTTTCAGCCGGATCTGACGACGTTGAAATATTGGCACTTTCTGTAATATATTCATGTTGGCCGAGATGAGACTGCGCGGGTGAGCAGACTGATTTGTGGTTACACTGGTCGCTATTACATGCACCGAATGTTCCACTGTGTTATCCGGTGTGACATAATGACTATGACCTACATGCATTGCAAATGCAATCGGTGCATTTCTTTCACAATTACGAGAGCCACGTGTATTGTATGTACGGCAACCATTGGGTTATATGCTGGCCCTCGGATCAGTTATCCTCTTGGCAATGAATGCCGACACATTTTCTCAATAATTCGGTATTACGTAACTCAGGCTGAATTTCATTTCACCAACTCACCCTGGTAGCATACAAGGTATTACAACACGGACAATACAATGCATGCAATGCCGAATTTCGCGTTTCGTCATATTTTTCTGAATAAAAATCGAATACGCACACCATTATCTAGCATGTTTCCAAGCGTACATAATGGAGTGCGGCATGACGATGGAAGCATCGTAATTTTATAAATTATGCCCCTTGTAGATTTAATCTTCTCAAGAGGGGCGATGATCCTGCTATCCACATAATATGTAGGTATTCGAAGGAAGCCGTCGTGACGTTACCTTGCTTTAAAAAAAAATTAATGCTCAGCATAAATGCATCTCCGATGTGTACGCGTGCTGCTGTTCGGCTTCGTATGGATAGAGTTCATGGATGACAAACTGCTACACAGATAGTGTACACTGTGCAATGAGAAACAGAAAACTGTAGAGCTAACTAGAAGATGAAATGATCCGTGTAAGAAGGGGGCTATGGCCTTCGATGTGTTAGTCCCCTTCTTCCACCGACCTCATCGTGTGCATCTGCACATGTACGCCAAGTAAACAGCATTTGAATCTACGGGTGGACTGTGGGCACCGCAGTGATGGTGGGGTGGGTGGCAAGGATGGTGGCGGGGGTCGTGAGCGTGTGAATGTTGGCGACCGTAACCCGGGTGTGCTGTGGCTGGCGGGCGGGCCGTGTGCAAGAAAGGTTCCAGAGGACTTGTTTTTGTATCACAAATTCAACCTGTCATGACAACAAGGGGGCTCACTGACGTGTTCGTCTTTGTAATGTCCCCCGGACTAACGTGTATATTCTACACATTGAATCAATCGAATATGTAACAACCGATTCGGTTGAAACTTGGCACACGCATACATCTTGCCGCCTTGAACCAGTAGCCGTTTACAGAGGTGGTGATCTCAATTAGGAAGGCTGTAATCGCCGTGCAAAGTTTGAAACTTTCGACGTCATTTACGGCGTCGTTCATTAAGATATCGATTTTTCGTGAACGGCATCGTGTTTATCGAGCAAATTTCTATCGATATGCCAATTTTCAGCCGGATCTGACGACGTTGAAATATTGGCAACTTTCTGTAATATATTCATGTTGGCCGAGATGAGACTGCGCGGGTGAGCAGACTGATTTGTGGTTACACTGGTCGCTATTACATGCACCGAATGTTCCACTGTGTTATCCGGTGTGACATAATGACTATGACCTACATGCATTGCAAATGCAATCGGGGCATTTCTTTCACAATTACGAGAGCCACGTGTATTGTATGTACGGCAACCATTGGGTTATATGCTGGCCCTCGGATCAGTTATCCCTCTTGGCAATGAATGCCGACACATTTTCTCAATAATTCGGTATTACGTAACTCAGGCTGAATTTCATTTCACCAACTCACCCTGGTAGCATACAAGGTATTACAACACGGACAATACAATGCATGCAATGCCGAATTTCGCGTTTCGTCATATTTTTCTGAATAAAAATCGAATACGCACACCATTATCTAGCATGTTTCCAAGCGTACATAATGGAGTGCGGCATGACGATGGAAGCATCGTAATTTTATAAATTATGCCTCTTGTAGATTTAATCTTCTCAAGAGGGGCGATAATCCTGCTATCCACATAATATGTAGGTATTCGAAGGAAGCCGTCGTGACGTTACCTTGCTTTAAAAAAAAATTAATGCTCAGCATAAATGCATCTCCGATGTGTACGCGTGCTGCTGTTCGGCTTCGTATGGATAGAGTTCATGGATCACAAACTGCTACACAGATGGACACACATTACATGTAAATGACTTTGTAATGACGATGTAAATGCATAATCAACATTCCCGGTAGCTGCACGAGTCACTGTCCGAGTCGGAGCTGGCAGATTCGCCGTCATCGGTTGCACTTCCAGCATCAGTGCCGCTATCCTCTTCTGGCTGAGGGTTTGGTGGCAAGGAGATAGATGAAGGGAGTGGGGGCTCGGTGGAACGGATAGGCAGACATTTGCCGTCTACAATATGCCATCCGTGGCCAATCGGCGAAGGGTGCCTTTGGACGTCGAAGTGTGTTTGCAGATAAGTCAGATAGTTTGTACGCTCCAAGTGAGGGCAGAGACTGTTGGCATCGGGTGCGAGTCTGATGGTGCTTTTCCTCTTCTGTGCCCTCCACTTGGCAGCCCGCACTGCTCCCAGTGTCCTGTTTTTTGTGTCACCGTATACACACCGAATTACAAATTGCTCCAAATCGTTGATGACCGCTTGTGAAGCCGGGAGCTCATTGCCACATCCTGCTAACAGATCACGCGCCTCCTTCGAATTCTGGAGACGATAAGCGATAAGCTTCTTACTTGCTCCATAGAAGCCAGAGTTATGGTCGCATCCAGTGAGCACATGTAGCGGTATGATGTATGCGGCCATTTCCTCATCGCACAGGCATCGGGCAGTGATCAATTGGCGTTTTCGTTTCACGCACAAGGTCCCAGATGTCTGCTGCGCAACATACGCAGCTTGTACATAGTTGTCTGTGTCCTCAGTGTCGAGAACGACAGCATCTGTGTAGCCGTCTGACCGAAGCAAACTGTACACGGTGAACATAGCTGTGTCAGCCTCGGCCTGGTAGCATGTGAATTCTGGTACAAGCTTGCCTGTAGTGAGATATTTTGCACAGCTACCTACTACAAAGTAGATGAGCTCAATACCTGTTGCAGATGGAGTGTTCTCGAATGCTGTTTGCAGAAATGCCTGCAGGCGTATCTTGTTGCCGGGATTACTCAGGAGAGCATGGAAGTCTTTAATCGGAGGGAATTTATCTTCTGACTTCATGTAGACATTGCTGATTTGTGTGCCTTTCTGGCGCAGCATCCGTTCACTGTCTTTGATGGTGAATTTCTGATCATATGGATCGTTGATGCAAATGATCCGCTCTGCATGCCTGTGTCTAGTCAGAACTGAGCGCACTACCTTTTCTGCATAATCCCCCCAGGTGTAATTGGTACCGTCACCCTTCTCTCTGTCTTCAGTGGTTGGAGCTGCCAGGTGCCAGATGAGACCCATGTCGACAATAGACGTGTACACATCAGGTTCTGGAATTGAAGTCATAGTAAGCTTCTCCTGGAGCTTGCTTTTTTGGACCTTCCGCATGGTTCCATTTGCGTTGAAGATAGAAAGGCATTCTCCTGTAACACGATGCTGAAGTACGTCTTCTAGTTTGAGGGCAGCGCTGCTTTCGACAAGTTCGAGAACAGCTACTATGGCTTTCGACTCCATTTCCTCAGTCTTTCCAGTCAGGCTTCCGCCATTTGCTTTCTTCAGTTCTTGAGTTGAAAAGTTCTGACGCTTGCTACGAGGGACTCGGTCATTGAGAGACTTTGTTTTGGAATACACTCTCTCTTTCAAGAACTCGTTCACCTTGCTTGTGCCATCCTCCTTTGCAAACTTCAAGTCAGTCGCGAGCTCTTCGGTAGCCGAGATTCCTGACTGTAGAGATCGAAGAGTCTGATTTTCATGATCAAATGGGTCACACTTGAACTCGGTGAGACAATCGCTCATATCCTGGACAGCTTTCTCGTCCTTCTTCATCTTGCTCGATGAGGTATCAGCATGCTTCCCTTTAGCGTGTTTCTTGCGATCAGCATGTCGATGAACGCTTGCCCTCACCCGATTGATGTTATTTACATTGCGAGTGTTCGACAGGAGTTGCTTTTCATTGTTGAGAATGGCCAACCAACCAGACTTTAGCTTGGAGCCCTTATTCATTGTTGACTCTATCCAGATGTCGAGGGCGACACAGGAATATGGCTTGCCTGTCATCGACTGCGCAAAGAGACCACTCTCCATGAATGAAGCTTGGTCGGCGGGTAGTGTGTCAAGCACTGTGGTGAAATCAGGAAGATAACGACCATATCTGTCATTGTCATATACTTGCATCCAAGGAAGCATAAGCTTAAGTGAAGACTTGAACTCGGACCAGTGTCTTGTTCTTATAGCATGGATATTCTGTGTCAGAACCTCCACAATCTCCATGAACGACATCAAGTATTCTGCTTGAGGGGCTTCCTCACAATCCTGGAACATGGTGTCACTAAGTAGTTTCAGCTCTACATTGTCCTCTAGTACGGTATATGCTTCCGCAAGCTCCTCATCCTGTACATCGGTCTGCTGTCTGAGTCTGGCAAGCGAGGCAGTGACTTCGTCGGATAGAGGGGCGCCATCCAACCGCTTATCTAGAGCATGATGAATCAGCGTCTCGTAGAAGAGCCGCAGACAGCGAACACCTCGCTTGAAATGTTTACCACGAAGTGCTTGATCTACAGACCCGTCCGCGATCACACCAGCTGCCACTAACACATATGAGATACCGGAACCCTTGAACCTCTTGTAGGTGGCATAGATAAACGACATCTGTATGTGGAAGGGTCCCATGAATGGCAAAATTATGCTAAACATGTCGGCATTCTCACTTTTCAACTCTAGCATAAGCACATATACAGGATGGTCACCTACAATGATTGCGAAGGGCATACTTTTGTCATCTACTGATTTAGCGAGTTTACACATCACGTCGTACAGAATTGTCTTACTGGATGGGTCGGGATATGTCATGTGGTATATTGCTCGACTCATCTCTTCTGGTTTGGACATGTTAGCATGAAATCCGGAATACCCAGCCACAGTCTGTTCTTCGGGCAGGGGTCTTGATCGGTCATCTTGGGTCCTAGCTAATGCATGTATTATGCCACGTTTCCTCTGTGCGGATGTATCAGGAGGAATGTTCTGCTCACCTGGCGTCTTCCTGATTGGTGGCTCTCCACGTTTTACTGTCTTGTACGGGTGGATCTGCTGCATTTCTCTTCCGAGTTCTTTGAGAGAGGCAGAGAGAGATGACGCTAGTTTAGCACTAGGAACTGGTCGATCACTGTCAGTCTCAGAAGAATCAGCTGCACTTACTGATTCCTGCTGGACAAACATTACATTCGTGCGATGTGGCTGTCCTGCACCGGTCAGTGTGTCGCTCTTGAAGTCATCATTGTCTACAATAGCGACAGCTGGCTTACCCTCAGCAAGCTCAAACGGGCAACTTAATGAGCGATTGAGGTCATTTACCACCCAGAAATCTCGCAGCATAAGGACATCATTGTAGCTGATGCCCAATCCATCTTTGTGCATTATATCAACTATCTCCCTGCTCTTGTCCATGCAACGTGACCGCGATATTTGTCTCAAATGCGGTGTGTTTACCAGTGATATAGCTTGTGAGGATAGATGCAATCGAACGGACTGTAGGGCTGTCATCTATGGTGGACATGTTTGGACGCTTCATCCATGTGATCAGCTTCAATAGGAGCTCACTCAGGTCTTCTTCCCTCTCCAATTCGTGGATGTATGGAGGCCAGGGGAGAGTGTTTGTGCCGAGGACCTGGTCTTTGAGTCGTGATGCGACATTCATTGTCAACTGTTCGTTGCTGACACCCAACGAGGACAGTGCCGCTTCGATGTATGTACCACCCGCAGTTGTATCATACACGTGTTCACTCAGTTTTCTTACTGTACGTTCATGAAATCCAATGCTTTCACCAAATTCGTTGATAAGGATCTCCTTCAAGTAACTCGACTTGACTATCGAGTTATGCCCAAAATTAGACATGATGCGTTTGTAATCTTTCAGGAGACCCTGCAATGTTCGGAATTCGTGGTCTTGGAATACGACTTGGCGAACGTTATTGAAGAACAGCGTCTGTGCCTCTCGGAAGTTCACCCGCTGAAGGTGTTGTGTGGTTTCATCTGTAAGAGGTTTATTGTCACTGACGTACTTGGGCCAGCATATCCGATGGTAGCGGATTTTTCTGTACCAAAGGCACGTTGCGCGTCCGGAATAGAGTCTATCAGAGTGTCCAGTCTATCTCTGATGACATAGTCCTCCAGATAGACAGTGTGCCCCTTAAACTTAATCCAAGCATCTTCAGTTGATAGAAGGAGTAACTGTTTGTCGCGATCATTATGCTTCTTATTAGTGCCTTTCATACACCACACACATACAGTCTTATCATGAAGACGACATGTGCTGGAACGGAGCTTTTTAGGTGCACTGACCTCAGGGGTGGGATCCTGTCTGTGATCAGTCTCTTCTGCACGCTGATGAAGACTTTGCCTAGATTTATGTTCGCGTTTCTCAGCTTGCACACGTTTCCTCATGCTGGACAGTGATGTATAACAAGAGGCATGCATATGGTGCCCTTTTGGGCCGTTTTCCCAATCCACAGAGGAATTCACTTTTCCGAACCTGTCGAGTCCCTCCCATTGTATCGCCTTTTCCTTCAATGAGTCCCACTTTTCAGATTTTATGTTGTCCAAACTGTCGTCCATAAAACACGGCTGCCCACAGAGCAAGATGCATTCGTATTCATTCTGTTTTATGTTCATTGTTAACTGAGCACTGTCACTACATGCCAAATAATCTATGTTTTCTGCCATTGTGCCTTATGAATAAATATTGACCGAGCTGATCACGAGAACTACACTGTTATAGTTAATGCACACATCCCTGGATAGTTCCACCAGCGCTCTTTAACTTACGGCTTTCAAGACGGGCCCATTGTTGACTCTTGCAGAACTCCGAACTGGTACTACTGTACCTGAAGCAATGTAATATAAATGTATTATAATTATTCATGACATGGCCATTGCGCCAGCTAAATGGCGACGAGCTATTGCGTTTCGCCATTTGCTTTCATATTCACGCCATTTGCTTAACTAATTTAAGTTTTCTAAATAATGTCTAAACTCATTGGAGTTTTACGGAATAAAGTGGTGCAGTTGAATGGCATTAATCAGCTGAATTGCATATACTGCGCAACCACATAAGTTTTCTAATTCACGCCATTTGCTTTTCTTTGCGAGACTTAATTATTCGAGATTGCGGATGGTGGCCATCTTGGATTAAGAAGTCAGGATGACATCCAAACTAAATAATAAACAATTCCAGTGTGTTTATCAGGCCGAAATCAGTCATAAAAGACGTCTACTTACTACTTGTAGCTTATCTGACTACTGAGATATTGCATCTTATAATTTTCAAGATGGCAGATGGCGGCCATCATGGGTTTTGAGATCAGATGACATCCAAACTGGAAAGCAATTATTCCATTGGGCTTACCATGATATAATT
The DNA here is from genome assembly GCA_029237695.1 of Conchocele bisecta. Lineage (NCBI taxonomy): Eukaryota > Metazoa > Mollusca > Bivalvia > Lucinida > Thyasiridae > Conchocele > Conchocele bisecta. The sequence continues at coordinate 55,561,299 of CM055275.1, read as the reverse complement.
AGTGAAAAAAGACACCTCATTCGTACTTGTAGCTCATCTGACTCCCGAGATATTGCATCTCACGATTTTCAAGATGGCGGAGGGCGGCCATCTTGGATTTTGCGCTCTAGCGGATTATGCCTCCATTTTTGGGAGGGGCATAGGAGCTCATTTTTTTCTAAAATGGTTCGGGTAGTCAAATCAGTCATAAAAAAAAGGTAGGAACAAAATGGTCACAGAATCCTGGAATATGACCCTACTAATTGGTTTAGTACTAAATCACATGTATTACCTGTACAAGTACATGTATAAATGGGGGAAAATCCCAAAATCAGAACTGAATATTTACAATAAGAAAACTATATATTCAGCCCTGAAATCAGAATATTCCTGATCTGATGACAGGTCCTCGCCACACCAGAATCACTTGGCCCCTCCCAAAAGCAGTAGGATCAGTAATAATTTTACTACTTTTATAATAGGCAAGAACCCAATTCAACTCCCAGGTAACAAAAGAGCCAAAGATAACTAGATTGGTCAGTAAGCGAGGCTTACGGAATACCTCCCGCGTGGGCCCAGGTACCCTAAAATATGTAAAAATTTCAAGTGTGTGGGCTTGTGACCTTGACTCTGGGCTTAGCGGGAGCGGCATGAACGTGAATTTGTCACAGGGTGGTAGAGGTCCATTGGAGCAATGTGTGTGTGAAATGTGAAGCAGATCCGAGCAAGATTTAATAGAAGCTATAACAGATTTCTCTGATGTTAAGTTTTGTAAAGAGACTAAGTATGTGACCTTGACCTCGAGATCAGCGGGAATTTGTCACAGAATGATAGTAGAGCCTTAGAGGAATGCATGCATAAAATATTAAGAATTTTCGATGAAAGAAATAGAATTTTAACATATTTCTCTGATGTTAAGTTTAGTAAAGAGACCAAGTATGTGACATTAACCTTGCGATCACAGGGGGTTGGACGGTCGTAGATTTGTCACAGCATGATAGTACAACCTTAGAGGAATGCACAAGTGAAATATTAAGAATTTACAATGAAGGAAATAGAAGTTATAACTTATTTCTCTGATGTTAAGTTTTGTAAAGAGACTTAAGTATTTAACCTTGACCTTGGGATCAGCGGTGGTTGGACGGTCGTGGATTTGGCACAGCATGGTGTAGAGCCTTACAGGAATGCATGTGTGAAATATTAAGCATTTTAGATGAAGGAAATAGAAATTATAACAATATTTCCCTGATGTTAAGTTTTGTAAAGAGACCAAGTATTTGACCTTGACCTTGGGATCAGCGGGGGTAGGACGGTCGTGGATTTGGCACAGCATGGTAGTAGAGCCTTACAGGAATGCATGTGTGAAATATTAAACATTTTAGATGAAGGAAATAGAAGTTATAACAATATTTCTCTGATGTTCAGTTTTGTAAAGAGACTAAGTATTTGACATTGACCTTGGGATCAGCCAGGGTTGGACGGTCGTGGATTTGGCACAGCATGGTAGTAGAGACTTACAGGAATGCAGGAATGCATGTGTGAAATATTAAGCATTTTAGATGAAGGATATAGAAGTTATAACAATATTTCTCTGATGTTAAGTTTTGTAAAGAGACTATGTATTTGACCTTGACCTTTGGATCAGCGGGGGTTGGACGGTCGTGGATTTGGCACAGCATGGTAGTAGAGCCTTCCAGGAATGCAAGAATGCATGTGTGAAATATTAATCATTTTAGATGAAGGAAATAGAAGTTATAACAATATTTCTCTGATGTTAAGTTTTGTAAAGAGACTATGTATTTGACCTTGACCTTGGGATCAGCGGGGGTTGGACGGTCGTGTATTTGGCACAGCATGGTAGTAGAGCCTTACAGGAATGCATGTGTGAAATATTAAGCATTTTAGATGAAGGAAATAGAAGTTATAACAATATTTCTCTGATGTTAAGTTTTGTAAAGAGACTAAGTATTTAACCTTGACCTTGGGATCAGCGGTGGTTGGACGGTCGTGGATTTGGCACAGCATGGTAGTAGAGCCTTACAGGAATGCATGTGTGAAATATTAAGCATTTTAGATGAAGGAAATAGAAATTATAACAATATTTCTCTGATGTTAAGTTTTGTAAAGACTATGTATTTGACCTTGACCTTGAGATCAGCGGGCGTTGGACCGTCGTGGATTTGGCACAGCATGGTAGTAGAGCCGTACAGGAATGCATGTGTGAAATATTAAGCACTTTAGATGAAGATAACCCACCCCCCCCCCCACCCCAGCCACAACTCGTTGCGGGAGGTATAAAAACGTACCGGAGGGCCACACAAGGCAAAATCATGATTCCTACATGGAGGAACCCATAGCGTTAGTTTACGCCGTCTCATTCGCCCGACCACCGACCACCATAAATGTGTGAATTAAATGTATAGATATACGTGTTCAAAACATAAATTTTGTCATACAAAGTTTAGTGAAAGGAGCCCCTGGGATGGAATATTTTATTTTAATTGCCAGATTAATTCACATATCAAACAAGAGGGCCATGATGGCCCTAACTCGCTCACCTGACTCCATGAACACCACAGGAGAATGTGACATTGAGTTCATGCGTTTTAAAAAAAATTGTACAATTTTTAGACAGCAGCCATCTTGAATTAGCGATGACCTCCGTTTTAACAACTGAAAAGGCTTCACCCATGGACCATAACTGTGAAGTTTGGCTACCATGGGCCAAGCGGTTCGTGTGAAGAAGAATTTTGAAATCTCTAATAAAAGAACGACCTTTTGACCTTTCGGCGGCCATCTTGGATGACATGACCATCCAATTTCAACAAAAAATGTACCAGAGTGATCGCCTCTCTGATAACTTCAATTTGATATAGACATGACCATATTCGGTCAAAAATAAAATTTGACCCCAATTTGACACCACGGGTCAGGCCCATTTTTGACCCCGGGGTCACCATTTTAACAACTTTGAAAAAGCATTTTACATCGATCATTCCTACCAAGATTCGTCGAAATCCAGCTGGCGGTTCACGAGAAGAAGATTTTTTAAGAATTTGTGCTATTTTCAGACAGTGGCCATGTTGGATTAGCGACGACCTCAGTTTTAACAAATCTGAAAAGGCTTCACCCACGGACCATGGGCCCGTTTCACTAAACTTCTTACGATAAGAAATTATCGTACGAACTTCTTAGGCGCATTTTACCGTTTCACTAACGTCAATTTCGTGCGAACTTTCTTGCGAAGTTTGTAACTTTCCTCGTAAGTCTGCGATGGGTATTGGGCTGTCGTACGAAGATTTTTTAGCGCAAGTGTCACGGCCGCCATACATGTATTTCATGAATAACATCGCCATAAAATCGGCCGTGCATATTTCGCCCTATAGGTTTCGCCCTATACTTCCGTCTGTCTGTCTGTCAGTTTATTTTTGGCATTACTTAGTAATACATTACCCTCACTACTGATCGTACGTCCGTTCGTCTGTTTATTTTGTTTTTAAGTGTTGGTTTGTCCATCTGTCTGTTCGTGTGTTTATTTTTTGGAAGTTTTTGTAACTTTCTCAAATAACTTATAGGGGCCCTAATGCGTGGACAGACCGGAGTATCTAGCTTTAGCTGCTTATCAGTTAGCCAGCAAATGCAACCCAGATATAACGTGGCTCATAGAGTAGTGACTCACTATACTTGTAGCTGTTGATCAGTTAGTGAAGCAAATGCAGCCCGATATAACGTGGCTTATATAATAGTGACTCGCTATACTTGTACCTGCTGATCAGTTATACCAGCATATGATATAACGTGGCTTATGGAGTCGTTACTCGTTATAATTTTACCTTCTGATCAGTTAGCCAGCAAATGCAGCCTGATATAATGTGGTTCAAGGAGGAGTGATTCACTATAATTGTAGTGTGGCGTAGGGGTGAAATGGATGAAAGACGAATCAAATATTTTCAAAAGTAATATGTATGTAATGTGTTGTCATATCATTTTTTTTTGTTACTGTATACTATATGGTACATCGAGTTGCCATCTCCGCCATCTTTGTATGTAAAGCCATCTTACAGTTTCATCACTTCGACCGTTTGACACATACAGCAAATAATATGACACAGAAAGTATTACAATGTGGTGCAATACATTATAGACAGATATGACAACATCGTGCTATAAATATTATGCCAGAAAGCTATACACCAGGCTAAGGTCAAAAATATAAGGCCTGGCCAACTGGATTCGATCCCAGTATTCAACCTGCTGCATTTCGGGGGGGGGGGGGGGGGGGGGGGGGGGGGGGGGGTTGGGGGTGGGGGGGGTGGTATCCCAAAATCAGAACGGAATATTTACATCGAAACAAATATATATTCAGCCCTGAAATTAGAACCCGATCTGGTTCCAGGTCCATACCAAACCAAAGCCACTTGGCCCCTTCCCCTAAATGTAATAGGAAATCAGACTTTGTATATAAGTGTGATGAAAACAACCAATAGGACGTTGCACAAACTTGTATTTATGGGTATGTCAAATTATTTGTGGTATGTGTAAAATGCCACAAGATGTATTGCATATACTAAGATGGCCAGTACGGCAACTCCATGCCCCGTATAGTATACAGTACAAACTAAAGCAAATAAAAATCACATTTGAGATCATCAAAGACTCAAGCACTTGAAACTTTGCAGACATTGGTTACCCTGCGCTGCCTAGCGAAGGGTGAGTTCTACTCCGAGGCTGGCGACATCCACGGTGTCTCTAGGAGTTCGGTTTCTTGGTGTATTAATGATGTTGTCTCAGCCATCAATAATCGACTGGACAACATCAGTTTTCCAACCGAGGAATAAGACCTGGCCAACTGTAAAAAAAAAAGCCTTTTATTGTGTGGCCAGGATTCCGAACACCCTGGGCGCCGTGGATGGGACACTCAGTGTCAGTCCAATTCACTTTCCTGGTTTTCAACTTGCTGGACTAAGGCAGTTGATTTAACAGTTGTCGTCTGGTTGTCAAAGTCAGACCGGATGTTTACATTCAAAGGGGTTGATGGATTTCCAATACTGAAGAATTCTTAAGACGTTCGTAACTTAAGAAATTTCGTACGCACATGTTAGTGAAACGCACGTAAGAAGTTCGCAAGAAGTTGTACGAAAAGTATTGTAGACCTAAGAAAGTTCGTAGCGTAAGAAGTTTAGTGAAACGGGCCCCAGAACTGTGAAGTTTGGCCACCATGGGCCAAGCGGTTCGTGTGAAGAAGAATTTTGAAATCTCTAATAAAAGAACGACCTTTTGACCTTTCGGCGGCCATCTTGGATGACCTGACTATCCAATTTCGACAAAAAATGTACCAGAGTGATCGCGTGATTGATAGCTTCGATTTGATATATAACATGACCATATTCAGTCAAAAATAAAATTTGACCCCACGGGCCACGCCCATTTTTTACCCCGGAGTCACCATTTTAACAACTTTGAAAGAGCATTGTACATCGTTCATTCCTACCAAGTTTCGTCGAAATCTGGCTAGCAGTTCATGAGAAGATTTTTAAAGAATTTATGCGGTTCATGTGAAGAAGAATTTTGAAATCTCTAATAAAAGAACAACCGTTTGACATTTCGGCGGCCATCTTGGATGACATAACAATCCGATTTAGACACAAAATGTACCAGTGATCGCCTCATTGATACCTTCGATTCGATATATAACAAGACCATATTCGGTCAAAAATAAAATTTGACCCCAGGGTCACCATTTTAACAACTTTGAAAGAGCAATGTACATCGATCATTCCTACATCGATCATTCCTACCAAGTTTCATCGAAATCCGGCTAGCGGTTTCATGAGAAGATTTTTTAAGAATTTATGCTATTTTTAGACGGCGGCCATCTTGGATTAGCGATGACCTCCATTTTAACAAATCTGAAAAGGCTACACCCATGGACCATAATTTTAAGTTTGGCTACCATGGGCCAAGCGGTTCATGTGAAGAAGAATTTTGAAATCTCTAATAAAAGAACGACCTTTTGACCTTTCGGTGGCCATCTTGGATGACAAAACATTCCGATTTCGACAAAAAATGCACCAGAGTGATCGCCTCATTGATACCTTCAATTTGATATATGACATAACCATATTCAGTCAAAAATAAAATTTTACCCCAATTTTACCCCACGGGCCACGCCCATTTTTGACCCCAGGGTCACCATTTTAACAACTTTGAAAGAGCAATGTACATCGATCATTCCTACCAAGTTTTGTCGAAATTCGGTTGGCGGTTCTTGAGAAGATTTTTTAAGAATTTGTGCTATTTTTAGACAGCGGCCATTAGACAGACAGCTTCGCTCAGGTGAGCTAAAAAGGGATAAGTAAATAAAACTTTGAAACTATCCACAAATAGTGCAGATCCTGATGAAACTCATCTGAATGTACACTGCTAACACACATTGGAAAATTATTTGTGGCGTCCATCTTGAATTTAGGTTAACAACTTTTATATACTTAGAATAACCAATCTGGTGTCGGTTCCTCACAACACCAGTCATTTAGCACTAATCTTACTACTTCTGTAATGGGCACAAACGGATTCAACTTTACAGGAAAGCCAAGGATATAGGGATTCTAGTAAGGGTGATTTGATTTACGGTTGTTTAACGGGCTATCAACAGCCAAGGTCATTTAAGACCAGACCTTAGGCAGTTAGCTGTTGACAGGCCGCTAAACACCAACAAACAATCAAAAAAGGCCAGGCCAATAGGTTTGATCCTGTATATAACCTGCTGCATTGGGGGAGCGGGTCCCAATATTAGACCGGAATATTTACATCGAAAACAAATATATAGTCAGTCCCGATATTAGAATAACCCGACCTGGTGCCAGGTCCATAGTACACCAAATCACTTGGCCCCTTCCCCTAAAACAGGGTTACGAATAATCGTAATACTCACATAAGGGGTATAACCAGGTTCAATTGTCACATACAAAATGCCAAAAGACTTATGTGAGGGCCAAACCAGGTCTCCAGTCAGTATTCCGGTAAGGATTAACACAGATCGTTAAATTACCTATCGTATGCTCCCATCTGCCACCCACCAGTGCAGATCCTGATCAGACTGTGCGGATGCACAGACTGATCTGGATCTACACTGGTCCACAAAACCTGTAAGCCCCATTTCTCCAGTCATGGCCATATATGAAGTCTTATTTTCGATATTCGATTTTCGTCCCTTTGATTCTTAATGTTTTGACAGTTCTCTAGCAACTAGGTAATTAAAAATAATGGCAAGTTCACTAAGTAGTTGCCAAATGGTCAATTAAGACATACATATCACGATTATAGTTGTAGGCCAGGCAGGCATTTGATATCAATACAGGGCTCCAGATAAGGAATTAGTAATTCAGTATTGTCACTCCATCATTTCTGAAGCAATTGGGTAGCTCAAAATATTAATTGGGTAAAATAAAACCACACTACTGTTTACACATCAACAGACCGCAATTAGTGAATAGTTTTCCTCTAAATGAAAATATATCTTGGTATTTCATTAGGATTGTCTCCTTGGAGACAATTCTAATTCACTTTCGGTTCCAAATATATAGGAATATAGGGATTTTTTTCCAAAAATATAGGGATAAATATAGGGATTTTTGCCAACAAAATAGGGATTTATAGGGACAAAACTCAATATTTTCCAATTTTACGGCATGTATGTGTGTACGTAAAGGATTTTTTCGAGCTAAAAATCTAGATTAATGGCCTCCTCCCCTTATAGCCATTCCGTATCCTCTCCTCTGTTTTTTAAATGGTTTACAATTCTTAACTCGATTCATTTTTATTTTTTATTTTCTAAAACAGGTTGAGCCACTGCATGACAAAAAGGTACCGCCTAATAAACCAGTAAGTTGAATATCAGACTTGATTTTGAGCATTTAACAAAAATTAGTTACTGATTTTTGAAAAATATAGGGATTTATAAGGATTTTGGGAAAAAATAGGGAAAATATAGGGATTGCCAAATTTATAGGAATTTATAGGAATTTATAGATAATGGACAGCCATGGAAAAAATATGCTAAATTTGTGGTTTCTTCGTTTTCTGTAACATGATAAAGATACCACAATTTTTATGCCACCGGGTTTCGAAGAAACGTGTGGCATATAGTGTTTGGACCGTCCGTCCGTCCGTCCGTCCATCACACTTTTCGGTTAACCACTTTGTCACAGTTTCTCAAATATGCTGCAGGTGGCATCCGCGTTCGACAGACGCATTTCTTGTTTTCATTGCTTTTTGATACTCACTACTTCTGATTTCAATTGGGTTTTTGGCAATTTTAATTGTGTATTTAAGCAAATACGCAGCTTATCTGGAGCCCTGTTCAATACATAGAGAGTAAACTTTCTTATTTTGCTCAGTTTACACGAGTCTTAACTTCTTCACAACCAATAACTACTCAATCTACAAAATGTCTTTATTAAAAATTTAACACAACATAACAAGAACAAGTATTTACATGATAAACTTACAGATATTTTCTTCTCAATACCAAAGTTGGGCAATAAAAATAAAAAGTTGGTCCAACACAATAAATAATAATTCCACCACGGAAACAGTGTCGAAAAATCATCACATATGCATGCTTTAAAGGTACATGCCCACTCAGTAGGCACAAAATGTTCTTTACATGAATTAAATTAGTGTATAATTGTGTCACTATTCCACCAGTTCTAACAATTACGAGTGTTTACATGTCCGTTAATATTTTAAGGAAACACAGATATCCCCCCTGTGGAAATTTATGTCTGATATAAAATGTATAATAATGACAATCAATGCGTGGGGTAATGGTGAATTAATGTTTATTGTGTCAGATGATGTCTCTGATATAAGAACATTTTGTGCCTACCGGGTGGGCATGTACCTTTTAACCCTTACTACGCTGAATTAAATTTTGTCGTCTTCTGGAAATGTTTTATTTTCAATATTTTTCCATAAAAATCTGTTTTGACAGCGCATGAGAATCGTCTCCACTGGACGATTCTCATGCGCTGCCAAAACATGTTTTTTTGTTAAGAATTAAGGCAAAAATGAAAAACAGCAGACGACAATTGTCGTGCCTGCCGAGGAATTTGATCATAACATGACCCTGGGCATGTGCTAAAACAGGTACTAGAAAACAAAGGAGTTACATGAATGGAAATAATATATTGTGAATGCACTAAGTCTGTGACGTTGCGGCCTCAAAGTTCATGAATTACAGCATGACAGAGGACCATCAGACCAGGTTTGTCGAAATATCAAGAAGTTCCGTGAAAGGAAACAGAATTTATAATACATTTACCGTTTGTGGAGGCGGACGACGACGAAAAAAGCGCCGACTACAGTCACGCCTTGTTGCTAAAGCAGGGCAGAAACTCCTTGTTCCACACCAGTGCATATGACGGAAATTTTTTGTCGCTCTTATTCCAAACATATTTGTGGATTTAAAAATATTTATCTCGGTCAGAGCTCCAGTTAAGGTGCGTAATTTGACCAACTTGGAGTGAAATTTTGTTATTTATTCATCAAAAATGGCCAGTTGGGAGTCCTTTAGAATCGTCTCATTGAGACGATTCTAAAGCACTCCCAACTTGCCATTTTTGATGGAGAAATAAGAAATTTACCTCCAAATTACTCGCCTTAACTGGAGCTCAGATAAAGACTCCACTATTATTTCACTGTATTTGTGCGACTGGTGATACCGGTATGTCCAACGTGTTCTCCAGGTCAACAAATGGGGGTTACAACAAAGTTTTCACCCACGAATTGGGCGCTAATGCCATTTTAGTGGATAGTTTACAAAGTATTATCAAAGTAATCTCCAATTTCGTCACCATGCAGACCCGACGCTAAATTGAATGTGGTACATTACTGATGTCAACAAAGTCATGACGCTTTGGCGTGATAATAAACACGTCGACGACCATTGACAACAATAAACATCAACCATATTCATCATGTTGCCCTAGTAGAAAATGTGTCGTTGCTATATGCGAGACAAGCGTGTGTCGGGCGAGACAAGGAAATCTTACATAGGCACGAGTGTATGGATATCCCTTTCTTGCCGACCAGGGACCGGTTTCAATAAACTTCGTACGACTAAGTGCAAATGTAAGATCGTGTGTAAACGTCAATTGATGAATTTACATTTATTGAGCATAGGCTGCATATGCAGCCTATGCTTAATAAATGTAAACCCCCCAAAAAACATTGCTAATGTGATATTTACAGACTATCAAAATTTTTCACTTGCAAATATTTTAGTCGTACGACGTTTAGTGAAACGGCCCCCAGGTGCCCGGAGACAAGGTTATCCATAATCCGTTTGTTTGTTGGGGTTTAACTGCCTATCAACAGCTATCATTTAAGGCCGGGTCAATGGGTTTAGTACTAAATCCCATATATTACCTGTACAAGTACATGTAGATGTTCAAGTACATGTACAAATGGGGCGAAAATTACAAAATCAGAACTGAATATTTACATTAAAATAATGATAGATTAAGCCCTGAAATCAGAATAATCTTGATCTGATGTCAGGTCCTCGCCACACCAGAATCACTTGTCCCCCTCCCAAAAGCAGTAGGATCAGTAATAATCTTACTACTTTTATAATGGGCAATAACCCAATTCAACTCCCAGGTAACAAATGAGCCAAAGATAAAAACGTACCTGAGGGCCAAACCAGGCAAATCGAGATATAAGGAGGAATCCCTACAATTAATTTACGCCATCGCGTTCGCCCAACCAACTACCCACTATCCATAATCTGTAGTCACGTCCATGTGAGATTTCCTTGTCTCACTCTACACGTGCTCGTCTTACATCTAGCAACGACACATATTCTAATAGGTCAAGATTTTGGAGTCACAAGGGCTGTTTGATGACATCAAACATTAATTTGATAATAATTTGTAAACGATCCACTGAACTGGCATTAATGTCCAATTGATGGGTGAAAACTAGTTTAACCAATTTGTTGACATGGTGAACACGTTCGACGTTTTAAAAGTCACATGCATTCAGCGAATAAAAAGTTGAATGTTATTCTGGGATTCGCAACCGTGTTATTTTTACGTTCGCAAATATGTTCTATATAGGGACGAGAAAAAGTATCCACCATATGCACTGGTGTGGGACAAGGATATTCCACCCTCATGATCAGAATATGTCGTCAGAAACTTGACACTCGGGTGGAAAACCCGTGTACCACACCAATCAAGGTGCATGATCACGTGGTTACAACAACAACAACGTCGCCCACTCCAAAGTAAGTATTATTTGATATTTTCCTTAATATGCAACGGATTTTGATGACATATGATGCAGCAAACGCGTCTTCATGAGCTGCATTTGGTGATCGGAGAGATTGGCACAGACTTATGTCGTTTGTGCGCAGAATCGATTTCCGTGTCGGAAAAAAATTGATTCTTCGCAAAAATGACAGAAGTTTGGGCGAAAATACAGAGACCACCAAATGCAACTTAACAAGACACGTTTGATGGGCCATATTTCATCAAAATCCGTTACGTAATAAGAACACTATAAAGGAATATGTACTTTGAATCAAATGGATTCTGGAAATTTCAGTACTTGTTGTTGTTAGTACCACGTGATCATACACCTTGCCAATGCATAGGATGCATATTCCTAGTCTCGGGGCACTTGGTGGGCTAGCAAATAAAATCATACAACATTCCATAACTTGTCATAAACAGTAGAATCTCTACACTGGACACCCAGAAAAGTCTTTTTAACTCTCGTAACACTACAACATTTTGTAGTCTTTTGTAATTTATGGTTTTTCAACAAAAATGTGTTTTGATGAGAAACGCCTTAACCCTTTGAACCCGAAAGCCCGCTATAGCGGTTTATGCAAACAGTGCAGATCCAGATGAGCCGGCCCGTAACGAGCCGTCTCGTCAAGATCTGCACTTTCTGAAAGAAATATTCATATTTTTGAGAACAAACAATACCCATTTTCATATATGGAATAGTCTGAAAATAATTTTGTGTCGGTTGGAATGGTTGCAAAATTAACATATCAACATCCATTCCAGTTACTTAGGGGTGAAAGGGTTAGAGACGATTGATTCAATCGTCTTTTAACGGGTTTCTTATCAAAACACATTGTGATTCACAATCGGTTTATTGAGACGATTCTCATATGCTTGCTAAGAAATACAACAATAATGGCTCGTTTCCTGCATGACTGACAAATGTAGTGCGAGCCACGCTCAGACAGACCAAGCAGACTTTATGATCACTCGAGCATGTTGACCATATCCCCCTTCGAAATGAATCCGTATCAATGCTGATCTGTAGCCGATTTTACCAACATTGCAAAGTATACTTTTCTAGCAAAGTATACTTTGAGGGAGTAATCATTTATTTTTCCCGAAATGCATTATTTCATATAGAACTAACCACTGCATATATTTGATGATTAAAAGTATGCAGAATTATTATACTGAATTTATTACATTATCACAGCCAAAATGGCTGTGATAATGTAATAAATGCAGTATAATAAAACACAATAAATTTATCATTAAATTGAAAATTTCTCCCTTAAAGTATACTTTGCTAGATAAGTATACTTTGCAATTTTGATGAAATCGGCTACTGGTTCGAAGTTGGTCACAAACGTCAGAAGTACCCTTTTGTGAGCTGGTGGCCCAACACATTGTACGACTCGTTTGGTCTATCAATGTATGTCCCGTCTATGTCCCTGACCGACGACTTATCAGTCGGTCTCGTAATTATGCTTAGAGCCGCCACCGTAGCTACTGTATTCACTGCTGTTGTCGCGCCTCCCTTGCTGAACACCACGGTCTCTTCCACGAAAACCCGTTCTCCGTTTCTGCTCATGAAACAATTGCATAGATAATGCATCGTCTTTAGCCTGTCCACTCTGAACGCTATTATGTGCAACACCACGGTCACTATGGTAATCACCACCGTCTCTACGGTAATCATTGCCATATCCAGTGTCTCTAAGGTAATCACCACCATTTCTACCTCTATTGTAATCATTGTCGTATCCACCACCGCCGTATCCACCATCTCTACCACCGCCGTATCCACCATCTCTACCACCGCCGTCACCATCTCTACCACCGCCGTATCCACCATCTCTACCACCGCCGTATCCACCATCTCTACCACCGCCGTATCCACCATCTCTACCACCGCCGTATCCACCATCTCTACCACCGCTATATCTACCACCTCTACTACCGCCGTATCCACCGATTCTACGGTTATCACCGCCGTATCCTCCTCTCCTACCACCTCCCCTACTGTATCCAGTACCGTAACCACTGTCTCTACCAGAATTATCCGATGGGTATTCCATGTGGCCGTCGGCGCTCAATTCTACGTTGGAAATGTCGATTTCTTCGAACTTGATTTGCTGAAAGGGGATGATAATACGCGTCTGTTAACACCACAACACCACAGATCACACCACAATCATTGTAAACACTGAAAATCCAGATGAGCTCGCTTGTAAAGAGACGACTCGAACAATATAGGAATGAATGGCCTTTTTGTGGAATTTATCGGGGTATAAACTTGGAAAAGTCGCGGGAATACTGGACGAAGGCCGGAAGGCCTCGTCCAGTATTCCCGCGACTTTTCCATGTTTTTATTCCCGATAAATTCCACAAAAAGGCCATTCATTCCTTATAATTCCAGCATTTGAAATAAATTCATCAAGAAAATGTGTTTATTTTCAGTTTTCTTAAGAATGTTAATGTCACCACAATGACTAAGCACTGAAGATCCAGATGAGCTCGTTTGTAAAGAGACGAATCAAACGAAGCCCAATACTTTACCAGAGCTCCAGATAAGCTGCGTATTTGCTTAAATACCCAATTAAAATTGCCAAAAACTCAATTGAAATCAAAAGTAGCGAGTATCAAAATGCAATAAAAAAATTATGGTACCTTTATCGTGCTGCAGAAAACAATAAATAGACCACAAATATAGCATATTTTTATTATTTTCCATGAAAACACATCTTGGTATTTCATGCCAAGACATGTTTTCATTTCGAAGCAAACTATTCAATAATTGCGGTCTGTTGATGTGTAAACAGTAGTGTGATTTTATTTTACCCAATTAAAATTTTGAAATGCCCAATTGCTTCAGAAATGATAGAGTGACAATACTCATTTACCAATTCCTTATCTGGAGTGCTGATTTACACTATCAATGGAATAGTTTGTTGTTTGTTTGTTTGTTGGGGTTTAACGGCCTATCAACAGCTAAGGTCATTTAAGGCCGGGTCAATGGGTTTAGTACTAAATCCCATATATTACCTGTACAAGTACATGTACATGTTCAAGTACATGTACAAATGGGGGAAAAATCCCAAAATCAGAACTGAATATTTACAATAACAAAACTATATATTCAGCCCTGAAATCAGAATAATCCTGATCTGATGCCAGGTCCTCGCCACACCAGAATCACTTGGCCCCTCCCAAAAGCAGTAGGATCAGTAATAATCTTACTACTTTTATAATGGGCAATAACCTAATTCAACTCCCAGGTGACAAAAGAGCCAAAGATAAAAACGTACCTGAGGGCCAAACCAGGCAAATCGTGATTCCTATAAGGAGGAACCCATACCGTTAATTTACGCCGTCTCATTTGCCCGACCACCACCCACTTACAATGGAATATTAGGGAAATAAGCATGGACAAGTCCACGTCGGTTAATTAGAACAGAAGAAAGTGTCTAAACTAATTAATTAAACTAGTACCGATTTCATAAGAAACTCGGCTAAGCCGAGTTTCTTATGAAATCAGTACTAGTTTAATAAATATTACAACATCACCCATGTAAGATCCTGCATTTATTATTGGTCAAATTTGGTGTACGGATTGGTGAAAAAATACCAAGCCGTTGAGATGTGAAAACAGCGAGGAAGCGCACTGGATGAAACGTGTACAAAAGTATGTCATCGGACAAGCACTGTGTCACGACACAAATTAACATGCCCACGGGCAAGGTAGGAAAAAGAACGACATTCCCCTGGAGTGAAGTAATCGCAGCGATGATGGATTATTTATTGGTGTTTAACCGCCAATCAACAGCCGAGGTCATTTAAGGCCAGGTCAACGGGTTCTATCCCGCATTTAATTTGCTGCATAGGGAGGGTGGAAAATCCCAAAATCAGAACGGAATATTTACATACAAAATATTATATTCAGCCCTGAAATAAGATTGATTGGTGTTTAACGGTCTACCAACAGCTAATGTTTAAGGCCGGGCCAACGGGTTCGATCCCTTATGTAACCTACTGCATTGGGAGGAAAATCCCAAAATATTTACATAAACAAAATAATATATTCAGCCCTGAAATTAGAATAACTTGACCTGGTGCCAGGTCCATACCACACCAGTCACTTGGCCCCTTCCCCTAAACGTAATAGGATTACAAATAATCGCAGTCAGCTTTGCATAAATACCCAATTGAAATCAGAAGTAGCGAGTATCAAAAAGCAATAACAAATTTGTGGTATCTTTATCATGCTACAGAAAACAATAAACAGACACAAATATAGCAAATTTTCTTATTTTTCCATGAAAACCCATCTTGGTATTTCATTAGAATTGTCTCTAACGAAATACCAAGATGTGTTTTCATTTAGAAGCAAACTATTCAATAAGTGCGGTCTGCTGATGTGTAAACAGTAGTGTTATTCTATTTTAAACAATTAAAATTTTGAAATACCCAATTGCTTCAGAAATGATGGAGTGACAATACTCAATTACTAATTCCTTATCTGGAGCCCTGTAAGCCTACTGTCCGCTTCCCCGTGCAGGCAGGAAGAGAAACACCGTGTTGAGTTGCCCGTGTACTTACGGCCAGGTCTCCGCATTTCCTTAGTTGACCATCATAGCGGGAGGCGAGACATATCGAGATGCCCGGTCGGCCCGCTCGCCCGGTCCTTCCACTCCGGTGTATGTAATCTTCTGTGTCCTGTGGTGAACAAGTGAAGGCACACATGAAACCTACGGCACCGTCAAGTTTACCGAGAATATACAGTGATCTGATTTATTGGTCGTTAACAGCCTATCATCAGCTAAGGTCATTTAAGGCCGGGCCAACAGGTTCATTCACGCATTTAACCTGCTAAATTTGGGGGTGGGGGGGGGGGGGGGGATCATTTAACCTGCTAAATTTGGGGGGGGGAGGAGGGGGGGGGAGGGGGATCACAAAATCAGAACGGAATATTTACATTGAAATAAATATATATTCAGCCCTGAAATGATAACCAGACCTGTAGCAGATTTCATCAAAATTGCAAAGTATACTTATCTAGCAAAGTATACTTTGAGGGAGTAATCATTTAGTGTTCCCGAAATGTGCATTATTTCATATAGAACTAACGACTGCATATATTTGATGATTAAAAGTATGCAGAATTATTATACTGAATTTATTAAATTATCTGTGATAATGTAATAAATTCAGTATAATAACAAGAAACGAGGCAAAGCCACGAAGGCCAGGTTTTTTCCAAGCATAGACACTTGGATAACATAATTACTTTAACCGGACATACGGACGAACGGACGGACGTATGCCAAAATGCCGACGATATAGCGCTTTCCGCAAGCAGGTGTGACAATGATGATAAACACCCATGTGAAGTATCAAGGTATTGGGTGAAGCAGTTGCAGAGATATAGTACACGAAAAAACTTTAACAAAAAAATTCAAAGTAATTTGACCTTGACATTAGGCACAGGATCGCGCTTTCCGCAAGCAGGTGCGACAATGATGATAAACACCCATGTGAAGTATCAAGGTATTGGGTGAAGCAGTTGCAGAGATATAGAACACGAAAAAACTTTAACAAAAAAATTCAAAGTAATTTGACATTTCACATTGGGCACAGGGGCCGCACGGTTGGGGGGTTAGAATGAAAATATGGATGATGATAAACACCCATGTGAAGTTTCAAGGTAATGGGCGAAGCAGTTGCAGAGATATAGTATAACAAAAAAGTTTTAACCAAATAACTTCAACCAGATGTACGTTAAAAAGTTAACGTTGAAAATGGCTAAGTCAATTACGTAGAAATAATAGGTGAAGGTAAAAAAATGGTCACATGTTGGATAGTTGTATGTGGTAGGCACCCCTTGGTTATGAAGCTGTGAAAGTTTGGTGGTCCTAGGTGGTACAGTACCAAAGAAATGGACTTAAACACGAAAACTTAACATTGTAAACGCGAAAACTTAACATTGAAAATGGCTAAGTCGACTGTGCGGAAAAAATGGGTGAAGTTAAAAAAAAAAAAAAAAAAAAGTAACTGTTGGATAGTGATATGTGGTGGGCACCCCCTTGATTATGAAGCTGTGAAAGTTTGGTCCAGGTCCTAGGTGGTACAGTAACAAAGAAATGGACTCAAACACGAAAACTTAACATTGATTGTGGATGCCGCCCGCCGCCCGCCGGCTTTCGCCAATCCAATAGCCTGGATTTTTTTCTCAAAAAACCTGGCTAAAAATTAATAAATTTATCCTGAAATTGAAAATTTCTCCCTCAATGTATACTCTGCTAGAAAAGCATACTTTGCAATGTTGGTGAAATAGGCTACTGGTGCCAGGTCCATACCACACCAGTCACGTGGCCATTCCCCCTGAAAGTAATACCGGTAGGATTACTATTACAACCAGATTCAACCCCAGAAAGCCAAAATAGAACAGGAGGGTCAAACCAGGTCTCCGGTCGGGATTGCGGTATGGATGGAATTAAATTAAAATT
Organism: Conchocele bisecta; assembly: GCA_029237695.1. NCBI lineage: Eukaryota > Metazoa > Mollusca > Bivalvia > Lucinida > Thyasiridae > Conchocele > Conchocele bisecta. Next base: position 55,543,511 of record CM055275.1, on the reverse strand, counting down.
AAATTCCTTATCTGGAGCACTGATCAGGTATAAATTGCAGTGGCCCATTACGACACACACCAACACTTTCTGGGGGGAGTCTGTGACCTGTGAACAGACAAATGGGTCTTACGGCATTCGTTGCCAGTCCAGCACCCGGTATGTGAATGGAGAAATGGAGCTTATTTCACCAAAATCGCAAAGTATACTTTTCTAGCAAAGTATACTTTGAGAGAGAAATCATTTATTTTCCCTTAACGCGACCACCGGCCAGTAACAGAAATGGTCGTTTGTATTAAACCACCATTAATTGACAGGATGTCACTTTCGCAAGGTGAAATTAGCCTCAAGTGTGCGACAAGCAAAGGAAACAAATACCCTGTCACTGTCAAAGTGCAAATGGTGCATTGTTTATCATTATTGACCTGAAACCTTGGTCTGATTCGCTCATTTCCTTAGTGATTACTAAAGGGAATTAACTCATCGTCGCTTCGCACATGGGAACAACAGGACTGGTCGCTTAGCACATGGGAAAGCATCTGCGTATTTCACTCATTTAAAACAATTTTTTTTCCGCTGTGTACAGAATACGTAAGCATTTTGATTTCACCCAATTCCAATTTTCTTGCCGCGTAACGATACTGGTATATACTGAACACTGTGTTATTTAATAATAAATCATTATTCTATCAGCTGGTTTATGTTGTCAGTCGAGGACAGGTAAAAATCACCGGCGCGAAACACGTCTGGTCCGAAGTGATCGCAGTCACTACTGCCTATTTGCGATTTCAGCTAGGCGATTATATTTTGCAATAACATTCAAATTCTTTCATCTATTTTGATAAAATAAATCCTGAATAATTCAGAAAAGTGCAGAGTAAACATTAACGGTAGTATTCTAATATATTTATTTCTATGTTAATATTTAATATTCGCGATTTCCTGATTTCGATTATTAAACCATATAACCGGACATACTAGTACGCGTATTTCCATTTGTTTTTCGTTTTTGTGTTAAGAGACCATTATAAACTTGGAAAAGTCGCGGGAATACTGGACGAGGCCTTCCGGCCTTCGTCCAGTATTCCCGCGACTTTTCCAAGTTATTCTAAGCGACGATTGTTGGTCTCCCTTGGGTGATCGCTTAACGCAGGCAGAAATTTTGAATTTAAAGATACAGTCGGTATCTTTAAATTGAAAATTTATCCCTGAAAGTATTACTTTGCTAGATAAGTATGCAATGTTGGTGAAATCGGCTACTGATATGTGGCTGTGACTGGAGAAACAGGGCTTATGGGATTTGTGAACAGTGCAGCTCCTGATCAAATAGCACACTCATGTAGCCCGATAACGATCTATACTGCTCGTTAGAAGCAAGACGGGTGTTTTATTGATGGAATGAACAGTAAAGATCCTGATCTACACTGGTGACAAAATCCATAAGCCTCATTTGTCCAGTCACAGACACATATGTGAAGCGTGGAATGCAGCTTATTGTATTTGTCACCAGTCTAGCTTCAGAGAAATGCAGCTTATGGTATTTGTGGCCAAGTCTAGTCGCCGATCAGCCAGCACATTCCTGCAGTGTTGCGAGTATGTATGCTGATACGAGTCTACAGTGCCCGCCAAGTTGATACGCCCCATTTCTCCAGTGACAAGAGATGCGAGTATGGTTAATGTTATCTGATGGTTGCCACATATTCTTACCCGTGGCGGCTGGCATTGTATAATCAGGTCAATGTTGGGGATATCAAGGCCTCGAGCGGAGACATTCGTCGTAAACAGCACTTTAGTGTCACCTCTTCTGAAAGCCTGTGGAAAAACAATAAATAACTGAAATGGAGGATGCACTTTCACACAAATTTCATTTCACCTGTAGCAGATTTCATCAAAATTGCAAAGTATACTTTTCAAGCAAAGTATACTTTGAGGGAGTAATCATTTATTTTTCCTGAAATGCATTATTTCGTATAGAACTAACGACTGCATATGTTTGATGATTAAGATTTAATTTAATATTTTTTATTATACTGAATTTATTACATTAGCAAAGCCACAATGGCTTTGATAATGTAATAAATTCAGTATAATAAAAAATATTAAATTTATCCTAAAATTGAAAATTTCTCCCTCAAAATATACTTTGCTAGAAAAGTATACTTTGCAATATTGGTGAAAAAGGTTACTGGAGCACAAGGACTGTATGGGTGGGCTACATAATGAAAATAAGGGTGATGACAAGTATAAAATACCGGTACATATATATGAAGTTCAAACAAATCCGACTTACAGTAATCCATACTGTGTTAAAATAACTTTCAAAAGACCACGTTATCTGCAGCAGAATGAACCTAGATGGTCGGTAAATCCGACAAATGCTCCCCGATGACGCCTGGATTGAAATTCAAAGTCCTCACCCTGGGTATCGATATAGTACGCTTATTTGTCACAATAAATGGTGATCAATGTGTGTATGATTTTTCAACGGTCAACGAGAGATAGCACTTTGAAAAACTTTAACGTACCATATAAGTCATTTCTGTCGATGACGCCTGGATTCAAATTCAAAGTCCTTCACCCTGGGTATTGATATAGTACGCTTATTTATCACAATAAATGGTGATCAATGTGTGTATGATTTTTCAAGTTGGTATCGCAAGCGGTCAACGCGAGATAGCACTTTGAAAAACTTTGAACGTACCATTTAACCCATTTCATGCTGAGGATACACCATTTTGTTTGTGGAAAATGCTAAATATTATATTTATACGAGCTCAGAAATATATGTTGTGACCACCATTTGAACCGTCTCATTGAGAAATAACAAAAATAAAATATTTTAAAAATTTCATACCCATAAAGGTGTATTCCGATTGTAATGGGCTAAAAACAATTCTAAGTCATTTGATTCCTGGGAAGCATGGGTAGGGTATGTTGATATCGCAAGCAGTCACGGAGATAAAAAAAAATTGGTGTGTATATATTGTCATAATGATCTTCACAAAGTCTTCTGACGTTCAAAGTATGAAACTACATGCAGAGCTCCAGTTAAGGTGCGTAATTTGACCAACTTGGGGTGAAATTTTGTTTATTTCTTCATCAAAAATGGCAAGTTGGGAGTGCTTTAGAATCGTCTCATTGAGACGATTCTAAAGCACTCTCAATTTGCCATTTTTGATGGAGAAATAAGAAATTTACCTCCAAATTACGCAGCTTACCTGGAGCTCTGCTTATCATGTAATCATTTGAGTTTGCTTCAATAACAAATATCTCCATTTATTATATACCTACCCATGAAATACATAGTTATATGATGTAAATAAAAGTCATATGTTCTCATCGATGAAATAAACAACTTCCGGTGAAAATACAACAACTTCCGCTATCTATATTCATAACACGCATCTGCACAAAACAGCGCAAATAGGCTGCAAATACATATTCATTACCGTGTACAGTTTAAAAGACTGCTAATTTCCATGGAGCGGTATATAATAAATAGAATATTCATATTTTTGCAACGAATATGACATATATGTTCATCGAGTGGAGTGGTGTGAAATGTCCATGAATATGGAACCACTCGATGAACATTGCCTAACGGACATTTCACACCACTCGATGAACATATGTCATATTTGTTGCAAAAATATGAATATCCTCTATTTTTTCACTAAATACCAATTATGTCAGGAGTGCAACAAGATTGTAACTGTTGTTCAGTGATTGAGTGAAAGGCAAGAAATGAAAACACGTCTTGGCATTTCATTAGAATTGTCTCCTTGGAGACAATTCTAATGAAATACCAAGATGTGTTCCTGCGTTTCCTTTTGATCTGTCGGAACATTATACAATTATTGTCTTTTGAGGAGGTGAGGTGTACATGATGAGATTTACGGACCTGAGAAAAGTGATGTTAACCAACGCCGAATTTCTGGCCAATATTTTTTTCAAAATATGCGGCCGAAAAAAAAATTTGTTCACTTTTGTTTGGTTTCACACAATTTTCAATAATTATTTAAAAAAAAAAAATTTAATTTTTTGTTCAAAATATCCAGCCGAAAAAAAAAATCTCACTTTTTTTGGGTTTCACACAATTTTCAATAATTATTTAAAAAAATTTTTTTTTAAATTTTAGGGCCCCCAAAAAAATTCAGTGACGCGCATGCTGCTATACCTGAATATCAATTACATGTGTTAGATTTACGCATGCGCTCTAAGGAGGTGAAAAATACGTTTGTTTACATGAATAAACACATCTCTGACCGGTCTCGCGGTCCAAGAGTGCTTATTCGTGTAAACAAACCGTTCAGAGGTCTACATTCAATTTGTATATAATCACGTGGTCGTGTTTCGGCCAATGAGAATGACTGAAATACTTAGTCATATAATAATTTCTGTGGATGTTTAATTATCATGCATCGGAAACATGCTGCAGTTTGGAGAAAGTGTGAAAAACAATTATCTTTAAAATAGTGGAAGAAAAAAAGCATTATAAAACTAGAAAAAAACATGTTATGTGAATATTTTTAAAGTTACAGTATCAAATATGATATGAAGCTGAAGCTTTTTCAATGCGGCATGATATAAAACCAAACACATATGTTTAGTTTCACTGCATAATTGTAATACATATCTGGAGAAATATTGTAATTATTTTGAATTTTTTGTTAGTTTCGTGACAATAAATATGTTTAAAAAATTTCAGTTTTCATGTCCTCCATTAAACCCATGCAATTTTGTGAACTTGGATGTATATATGTTCATCTAAGATTAAACATTAGCTACTCAGATAAGGTTTATTTTTTACCACCAATGTCACATATTGTAACCATTTTTTTTAACTCTTTGCATGCTACACTCCCGCCTGCGATTCGCTTACCAAGAATTGCAATCCAGCGGTCCTTGAAATGCAATTCTTCCCCTCTGGAATTGCAGTCTAATTGCGGTCCAAACGCGGTCCCGTTTTTGCGATCATTCTTTTGCGATACCGTTTGTGCGGTCATTCTTTCGCGGTCCAGTTTGTGCGTTCATTCTTTCGCGATACCGTTTGTGCGGTCATTCTTTCGCTATTTGCGGTAAAAACTTACCGTATCATCGTATAGTACAGTTTGTTTACATTATCAGTGATTATACAAACGTACTATACGAATATTATACAAACATACGATATCCGTTCGTATATACGATATATCCGTACGGATATGGTATGAATATAAAGTGGGTCATCGTGTGGTTAAAATATACCGATGCACCGGTTCATTTCGAATGTAAACATCCGGTTTTCATTTCGATCATCTGCCACAATTTTAAGTTTTTCAAAATGAATAAATTTTCAGTTTTACGATACAGAAACAATATTTAAAACAGAGGATTGTGAAGTACTGTATCACAGTACATATACATGTGTGTTCAATATACAGTAATTCATCAGTAATCATCACTGTACTCCGCACCACCGCCGGGGACACAAAACAATGATCCCCCACGCACACCAGCCATCTACATTTGGCGTCCTAAAAGTTCCGGTCTATATCCCACAGTGGGAACAATGTGTATCACCACCACCACCAGTTTTTGTCTATGACTACACTACACTCCCCCCCCCCCTCCCCGACCACCACTTCTGTCTGTAACGCAGGATGAAGTGGCCGACTGATCAAGTGCTAAACTAGTCCTGGTGCGATGACTGACTGATCAAGTGCTATACTAGTCTTGGTGCGATGGCTGACTGATCGAGTGCTATACTAGTCGTGGTGCGATGGCCGACTGATCGAGTGCTATACTAGTCCAGGTGCGATGGCCGACTGAGCAAGGGCTAAACTAGTCTTGGTGCGATGGCCGACTGATCAAGTTCTAAACTAGTCGCGGTGCGATGGCCGACTGATCAAGTTCTAAACTAGTCCTGGTGTGATGGCCGACTGAGCAAGGGCAAAACTAGTTTTCGTGCGATGGCCGACTGATCAAGTTCTAAACTAGTCCTGGTGCGATGGCCGACTGATCAAGGGCTAAACTAGTCTTGGTGCGATGGCCGACTGATCCACGGCTAAAGTAGTCTTGGTGCGATGGCCGACTGATCAAGTTCTAAACTAGTCGTGGTGCGATGGCCAACTGATCAAGTTCTAAACTAGTCGTGGTGCGATGGCCAACTGATCAAGTTCTAAACTAGTCCTGGTGCGATGGCCGACTGATCAAGGGCTAAACTAGTCGTGTGCGTTCTAAACTAGTCCTGGTGCGATGGCCGACTGATCAAGGGCTAAACTAGTCGTGGTGCGATGGCCGACTGATCAAGTTCTAAACTAGTCGTGGTGCGATGGCCGACTGATCAAGTTCTAAATTAGTCGTGGTGCGATGGCTGACTGATCGAGTGCTATATTAGTCCAGGTGTGATGGCCGACTAATCAAGGGCTAAACTAGTCTCAGTGCGATGGCCGACTGATCAAGGGCTAAACTATTCCTGGTGCGATGGTCGACTGATCAAGTTCTAAACTAGTCCTGGTGCGATGACCGACTGATCAAGTTATAAACTAGTCCTGGTGCGATGGCTGACTGATCGAGTGCTATACTAGTCCTGGTGCGATGGCCGACTGATCAAGTGCTAAAGTAGTCCTGGTGCGATGGCCGACTGATCAAGTTCTAAACTAGTCCTGGTGTGATGGCCGACTGATTGAGTGCTATACTAGTCCTGGTGCGATGGCCGACTGATCAAGTGCTAAAGTAGTCCTGGTGTGATGGCCGAATGATCAAGTGCTATACTCGGCATGGCCGACTGATCACGTGCTATACTGGGCATGGTGAGATGGCCAACAGATCAAGTGCTATACTGGGCATGGTGCAATGGGAGACTGATCAAGCGCTATACTAGTTATGGTGCGATGGCAGACTGATCAAGTGCTCTACTAGTCCTGGTGCGATGGCCGACTGATCAAGTGCTATACTCGGCATGGCCGACTGATCACGTGCTATACTGGGCATGGAGAGATGGCCAACTAATCAAGTGCTATACGTACTGGGCATGGTGCAATGGTCGACTAATTAAGTGCTATACTACACTCCCGCCTGCGATTCACTTACCAAGATTGCGGTCCAATTGCGGTCCAATCGCGGTCCCGTTGTTGCGGTCATTCTTTCGCGATACCGTTTGTGCGGTAATTCTTTCGCGGTCAAGTTTGTGAGGTCATTCTTTCGCTATTTCCGTTAAAAACTTACCGTATCATCGTATAGTACAGTTTGTTTACATTATACAAACGTACTATACGAATATTATACAAAAACATACGATATCCGTTCGTATATACGATATATCCGTACGGATATGGTATGAATATACAGTGTGTCATCATGCAGTTAAAATATACCGATGCACCGGTTCATTTCGCATGTAAACATCCGGTTTTCATTTCAATCATTTGCCACAATTTTAAGTTTTTCAAAATGAATAAATGTTCAGTTTTACGATACAGAAACAATTTAAAACTGAGGATTGTGAAGTACGGTATCACAGTGCATATACATGTGTGTTCAATACAGTAATTCATCAGTAATTCATCATTGTACTCCGCACCACCGCCGGGGACACAAAACAATGATCCACACACACCATCTACATTTGGCGTCCTAAAAGTTCCGGTCTATATCCCACAGTGGGAACAATGTGTATCACCACCACCACCAGTTTTTGTCTATGACTACACTACTACACCCCCCCCCCCCCCTCCCCGACCACCACTTCTGTCTGTAACGCAGGATGACGTGGCCGACTAATCAAGTGCTAAAACTAGTCCTGGTGCGATGGTGACTGATAAAGTGCTATACTAGTCTTGGTGCGATGGCCGACTGATAAAAGTTCTAAACTAGTATTGGTGCGATGGCCGACTGATCAAGTTCTAAACTAGTCATGGTGCGATGGCCGACTGATCAAGTTCTAAACTAGTCATGGTGCGATGGCCGACTGATCGAGTGCTATACTAGTCATGGTGCGATGGCCGACGATGATCAAGTGCTCTACTAGTCCTGGTGCGATGATCGACTGATCAAGGGCTAAACTAGTCCTGGTGCGATGGCCGACTGATCAAGTTCTATACTAGTCCTGGTGCGATGGCCGACTGATCAAGGGCTACACTAGTCCTGGTGCGATGGCCGACTGATCAAGGGCTAAACTAGTCCTGGTGTGATGGCCGACTGACCAAGGGCTAAACTAGTCCTGGAGCGATGGCCGACTGATCTAGTTCTATACTAGTCATGGTGAGATTGCCGACTGATCAAGTGCTAAACTAGTCCTGGTGGCTGGTGCGATGGCCGACTGATCAAGTTCTAAACTAGTCCTGGAGCGATGGCCGACTGATCAAGTTCTAAACTAGTCCTGGTGCGATGGCCGACTGATCGAGTGCTATACTTGTTCTGGTTGCGATGGCCGACTGATTAAGGGCTAAACTAGTCCTGGTGCGATGGCCGATTGATCAAGTGCTATACTAGTCCTGGTGCAATGGCCGACTGATCAAGTGCTATACTAGTCCTGGTGAGATGGTAAACTGATCAATTTTGTTTTAAACTAGTCCTGGTGTGATGGCCGACTGATCAAGTTCTAAACTATTCCTGAGCGATGTCCGACTGATCAAGTGCTAAACTAGTCTGGTGTGATGGCTGACTGATCAAGTTCTAAAACTAGTCCTGGTACGATGGCCTACTGATCAAGTGCTAAACTAGTCCTGGTGTGATGGCCGACTGATCAAGTTCTAAACTATTCTTGGTACGATGGCCGACTGATCAAGTGCTAAACTAGTCCTGGTGTGATGGCCGACTGATCAAGTTCTAAACTATTCCTGGAGCGATGTCCGACTGATCAAGTGCTAAACTAGTCCTGGTGTGATGGCCGACTGATCAAGTTCTAAACTAGTCCTGGTACGATGGCCTACTGATCAAGTACTAAACTAGTCCTGGTGTGATGGCCGACTGATCAAGTTCTAAACTATTCCTGGTACGATGGCCTACTGATCAAGTGCTAAACTAGTCCTGGTGTGATGGCCGACTGATCAAGTTCTAAACTATTCCTGGTACGATGGCCTTACTGATCAAGTGCTAAACTAGTCCTGGTGCGATGGCCGACTGATCAAGTGCTAAACTAGTCATGGTGCGATGGCTGACTGATCAAATCGCTTGCCATAATAACTAGATGGCCATGGCCTGCATGTCGTGCCCGCCGAGGCATTTGATAGTACAAACAATTTTTTTTATTGCAACAAAGCTGTAGCCCGTCGACGTAAAAACGTGCCGCACCCGCCGAGGCTTTGATAGTACATGTATACCCAAAAACTTTAACTAAAAAACACTTTAATCAAAAACTTTATCCTGAATGCACACCAATGTGCCAACTATATCACTCTGTCTGCAAGCGGGCCCAACAAAAACTTTAAGGGAAATTTCAAAGTAATTTGAACGTGACATTGGGCACATATAAATAATAATGAAAATGTGGGTGACAAATACACCGTATGTGAAGTTACGAGTGAATTGGTGAAGCGGTTTCAGAGATATAGTGTTCTTAAGGCCAGTTTTTTTTTATTTGTTGGTTTACGGATTTTTTTTCCGCGAGATCGGGTCGGTCGGTCGGAAAAAAAATAAAAATAAAAAAAAGTTTTTTCAATTTTTTTATTCTTTTTGGCACAGGGTTGGGTCGGTCGGGGAAATAAAAAAAAAAAAAAAAAAAAAAAAAAAAAAAGTGTCGAACGCGGATGCCACCGGCGGATATTGAAGAAACTGACAAACGGGTGAACCAAAAGTGTTAAGTCAAAGGGTGAAGTCATATGTAGTTATGGCAAGGCAGGTGTAGCATACATGCAAATGAATGAAGTATGGAAATATTGAAGCAGTTAAGCAACTTATGTAGATGCTATGGCCAGTTTGAGAAACTGTGACAACTGGTTAACCGAAATTGCTAAGTCCTTTCAGCAGCCCTGTGAAGGTCAAAAAGGTCAAGGTAATATAAAGTATGACAAGGCAGGTATAGCACACTACCAATGAATGATGTGTTGAAATATTGAAGAACTTGAGCAACTTATGTAGAAGATATGGCCGGTTTGAGAAACTGTTACGAAGTGGTTAACCGAACGTGTGACGGACAGACGGACGGTCCGAACACCATCATCCACCTTTTTAAGGCACATGGTTGGGTCGGTTCACCTTTGTAAGGCTCATGGTTGGGTCGGTTTGTGGTGGTCGGTAAAAAACAAAAAAGGCCAGTGATTGTGATAGAGTGAAACTTGTGTTAACCGGCATCTTCTCGGACCAAGAGTTTGTCGGTTAACGTAGGGAGTCGGTTCAGCAAGTTTCTTTATATCTACATAGCAACTCAGTTTCATATTCACATACTGTTGAATGTTGATCACTGTGAATGGGTTGCGTAATGCGTACAATTAATACCGTATCTGGTATAATTTTAACTACAAGACAACGAAGCAGCGATATAGTTGAAACGAATCAGTGGGGGTGGCACAAGTGTGGATTTGTGGCAGGGCGGTAGAGGACCCTAGGAAGAACGCATACATGAAATATGAAGCACATCGGAGCAAGAAAACAGAAAATATAGGCCATTTACCCGAGCGTTAAGGTTTTGAATTTTTGCATTCAATCTGAAATGGAGATATATCAAATCATATTGGAGATATATCAAATCATATCGAATCGTCCATTCGCAGGTTGTTGTTGTTGTCGCTGCTGGCTAAGATCCGGTTTCCGCCACTTATCTCGGCACAGCAAAATTTTTTTTTTTTTAATCGGGTCGGCGGATCTGTAAACCAACTAATAAAAAAAAACTGGCCTAAAGGTACATGCCCACTCAGTAGGCACAAAATGTTCTTTATATCAGAGACATCATCTGAGACATTTTCGGGCAAAATAAACATTAATTCACCATTAATACACATATTTATTGGCATTATTATACATTTTATATCAGACGTAAATTTCCACACTGCTATCAGTGAGTGAGTGAGTGAGTGAATAGGGTTTAACGTCCGCTTTTCTGACATAGAGGTACAAGCCTCAGGGAGTCTACACGCAGACGGGTCAACGGGGTCGAGTCCCATATCCACCTGTCCAAGGGGGGTAAATCCCAACTTCAGAACTCAATATTTACAATCAAAATATATATTCATGTCCTGAAATTAGAACAACCTGATTCTGGTGCCAGGCCCTCGCCACACCAGCATCATTTATCCCATCCCCTAAACCCCAAAAAGTAATAGGATTAGCGCTAATCTTACTTTTATATAGGGGGCATAGCCCGACTCAACTCTCACATACAAGAAAGCCAAAAATGTACATGAGGGCCAAATCGGTATAGTGGGTTCCGGAAAGTATGAACCCAATCGTTAAGCCAGTTTAGGTCGCCTTTTACGACAAGCAATGGCTACTGCAGCACTATTCCTCAGGATCAGTTGATCCCGCCCCGGTGCCTGCACGGGGCCACACTGCTATCAGGGGCGATAACCGTGTTTCCTTAAAATGTTACCAAGACATTACTATTTATTTTTTGATGTGCAATGATCATACTTTATAATCTGTCGAAAACATTATTTTTTCAGGGAAACACATTTAATTAGTATAAGTAATTAAAAAAATATCATGCCCCATTTGCCTATGAAAATAGCCTGATATCACCGCGTGTCACTATCAGTGAAATAAACATTACTAAATGATTATATCCATATAACGGGCGCACTCGTAATGTTTAGAACTGGTGGAATAGTGACAAAATTATACACTAAGTCTCGCTTTCCGCAAGCAGGCTCAGCAAAAAAAATACAGATGGACGTCAATGTGCAGACTATATCGCACTGTCCGCAGGCGGTCGCGACAACAATTGTCCAACCCCTTTTTAAAGGTGCAAGCCCACTCAGTAGGCTAAAAATGCTCTTTATGGGAATTAAATAAGTGTATAATTGTCACTATTCCACTAGTTATAAACATTACGAGTGCCGCTATACAGATATAATCAGTTTGGTAATATTTATTTTACTGATAGTGACGCGCGGTGGTATCGGTATTTTCATGTGCAAAATGGGGCATGACATTTTTAATTATTTATACAATTAAATTAAATGCATCAACTGAAAAAAATTGACAGATTATAAAGTATATCATTGCACATCAAAAATAAATACAGAGAATAAATAGATAATGTCCGTTAAACATTTTAAGGAAACACGGTTTATCGTCCCTGTTATCAATGTGGAAATTTTCTTTCTGATATAAAATGTATAATAATGCCAAACAATACGTGGGTAATGGTAAATGATTGTTTATGATGCCAGAAAATGTCTCCGATGATGTCTCTGACATAAAGAATTTTGTGCCTACTGAGTTGGGCATGTACCTTTAACGCTAGCTCCGCCTGTCCAGTGTAGACCTATGCATGTGTTAAGTTCATAAAAAATATTGCAAAGGGTGTTCGCGTTATGCTCCGGACAAATCAGTGCGCGAAAAAACAAAGGGAGATAACTAAACTAGAAAATGTGTTCATAGAACACGGATACCCCACATAATCGCTTTGATAGTAAACGAGGCAAAATTCCATTGTCCAAAAGGGAGAGATAATCCATGACACGGGGTTCGAATCAAAAATCGAAATAAACTTTCCGCATCTACTCATCATAAGGAAGCTACATATCAAATTTCAGTGCTGTAGCTATTACAAAAGTTTTACGAGTTACAAGGCAAAATTTTCAAATTCTAATTCAAAAAGAGGGAGATAATCCATGACTCGGAGTCGAATGAAAATAAACTTTGCAAATCTACTCATCATAAGGACATACCAAGTTTCAGGTGTGTAGCTATTAGGGTTTAAAAGGTTTACGATCTACAAGACAAAATTGGAAAATTCTAACTTGAAAAGGGGGAGATAATCCATGACCATGGGGTCGAATCAAACATACATGTACCAAGTTTTAGGTATGTAGCTATTACGGTTTAAAATTTAAAAGTTTTTTTAGTTACTAGGTTGGTGACGGACGGAAGAACGGACAAGGTCAAGGGTAACACTAAATGCCCCCTCCACTATCGTGGTGAGGCAAAAGTTGTCATATACAAGTAATTTACCTTAATTCATCAGTTACACATCAGACGATGAATGAACTTTAATTCTGGTGTAGAATATTAAAGTTATTCATTATATTCAATAGTGCTGCTTTGACATGACGTGAAATTAAAAACATGCATGACATGATCTGGAAGAAAAACCACAGACCAAGCAACGCATATTCAGAATCACGTCTGTCGGTTCTTATCCAGCTCCGATTTTCTGTCACCTGTCCACAAAATCCAGAATCCAACATTGTCGCAAATTTAATCCTCTATGTTGGTGTACGTTAGAACAAAATGTCACTAGTATATTATCCAATTCATTGTAAATCTCTTGTTTCTCTAAATACATGCGTCCAACAATCCCTGTAGCTGCTATCGTGATAAAACATGTTAAAGGTTCCGTCAGCGCCTCACATATTGATCTTAATATCCACCATTTTGATTCCAAGTACCAGAATAATGATGTTTCCATGCGCCGTCGTATTGTTATCTGTCAGATTCCATTGTTTATTTGATCAAATTGATGGACAAATTTGTGTCCGCTAATGTCGCCAAGAGCATAATCTGTGACGTTGACTAATAATTTGGCATAACTTCTAGCTTGTGAATTTTTGGTTGAATGAAGTGATCACTATGGTGAATAAGTGTGTATTTGTGCCCAGTGTGCTCAGCAGGTAGAGCGATGGTGTGGTAAACCAGAGATCCCCGGTTCGATTCCGGGCTGGTGTACATCTTTCTCACCCTGTGACATTTAGCGCCCAACGTAGTTGCGGGAAGTAACTCTGCAGAATACTCCTGCATCGTCCGTACTGAGAGTTTATAATGGTGCTCTCCGTAGGTTTCCCCTGCAAAGTACCAAATCACATCTGATTTGCACTTCAACTGTTAATTGCGACATATTTTCTGTATTTTTCAATTGAAAGAAATGTCAGTATTATACTTATTCATTTCTGTGTAATAAGTACAGAAAAAATATGTCACAAATTAACAGCTAAAGCGCGAATGAGATCCGATTCGGTACTCTGCAGGAAAAACCTATGGAGCACCGGAACTCTGGGTACGGACGATAATTGAGTATTCTGTTGCCCAACAAAGGACCGCGACTGTAAATACTCCCAAATTGTACCCAAACATATGGAATTCGGAGACAAAAATTAAACATAGAATTCGAGGACGAATTTCAATTTGGCGGAGAAGAATGTCACAGTACGCAACTGACCATGGGGATGAAGTGTGTATGAAGTGTGCCTTGTTAGCTTGCTCGGTAGAGCCATGAGCATGGTACGGTAAACATGAGGTCCCTGGTTCGATTCCGGGCCGTTATTTATCTTTCTCACTCTGTGACACAAGTAAACCGTTTTATTTGAAAGAAATGGCTATCACCGGAATAAAATATTTATCTTCACAAAATTTGATTCGGGCCAATAGAAATCAACAGCCAGAACAGAACGTTTGCAGTAATAGAAATCTAATTCCAAAATAATTTTTAATATTATTTTGTTTATGATCAGGTTTCGAAAATTAAAATATGTTTTTCTTTTAAAATTATTATCAATATGTTCACCATGTTATTATGGTTAATATGCAATTCACAGTCTTCCTTGCAGCTTGAAATTGAAAGGCATTATGAAAATTGTGTTGAATCTCGGAAATTGTCATGTCGACTATAGGATCGCGTCGAAATAATGTTAACAGAATAGGAAAACGTAATTTAATACCGACGAAAAAGTAAACAAAACGCAAAATTGATGCTTAGTTTTGCAATATTATACCGTAGACCACACATTATCATTTATGATTTTATATGAAAATAATATATAGTGAGTATGGTGGGGGTCTATTAATGTGTTCTTGATATTCGAACAGCAATGACGACATTTTGTTTTCCAAGAAATTGTCAAGGTCAATGTTTCACTGTTTGTCTCGCAATAACCCGCCGCGCTTTATATTTGCACACCAAAAAAAAACAGATCACCAATACCCACGGACTTTCTAGCCACTTTGAATGAAATAGATGGGATAACATTTTGGATTGGAACACGGATACGTTTGTAAACTATTTCGATTTTATTGCCACATTGGTCAAGCAGAGCGGTCCGCTGGTTTGACCGCAGAGCGCAGCGGTCATTCTTTCGCAGTTTAAAGTAAACTGCAATTAAAAGCGGAGCGCAGCGCTAACTGCGATATAAGTATTGCAATTCCGCAACCAACTCTTTGGACCGCAGTCACATGATTGCAGTCCGATTGCGGTCCAATTGCAATTAATGGGAACGCGAATTGCAATCCTACGCTCCAGGAATTGCAATTCGCCTGGTAAGAGAACCGCAGGCCACTCTGTAGCGGCGAAAATATCAGCCAAACCAATTAGGAGTACATGTATATGTTTTATTTCACTCTGTAAATATGTCTTGAAATTTCATTAGAATTGTGTCCTCTGGACACAATTCTAATGAAATTCCAAGACATATTCACGACATCTATAAGGAGAAATAAAAGAAAATATAATGAATTGTCATCTGCTATTTTTGACCTATTTATAGCCCACAAATTTCCCAGCATGCAAAGAGTTAAGTTACCCACGTGTTACCAGATAGTGAGCAAACACACCTGTAATACTCGAGTGCGTTGTGCCTGCTTGATAGAACCGTGCAGTACGTCGGATCTACAATCTGCGCGTCTCGGGAAGTTGTACGCCAACATGTCTGCCTCGCGCTTCGTTTCCGTGAACACCATTGCCTGACCGTCCTTGGGGCTGTATGTGGACAGCAAGTGTTCCACTAGCGGCACAATCTTTCGGGGGTCCGCTGGCTTTTCTACTGAGTAGTGCTGTCAGGAGTACATACATGTACATGTAGAAGATCTGCAATCGCTTGTAAACGGCCAGGAGCCTATTTCACCAACATTGCAAAGTATACTCAGGGCTTAAAAATATATAATCTACTCGCCCAGACCAAAAAGCTACTTGCCCAACATTTTAGGAAAATGGAAGAAGTAGCAATACCTTTTAGAAAAAGGTTAGGCAATTAACTTGTTTAGAACCATTCAAAAGAATAGTACATAACATGTTTATATGCTTTCTGAAATTATTTCATGCAATAAGAAATATAATGAGAACAAGTGTTATTTGTGGCTGTGACATGAGAAATGGGGCTTATGGGTTCTGCGACCAGTGTAGATCCAGATCAGCATGTGCATCCGCAGTTTGATCAGGATCTGCACTGTTCACTATTCCATCAATGAAACACTCATCATGCTTCCAACATGCAATATAGATTATTATCAGACTACAGGAGCTGGAGGGTGTGCTATTTGATCAGGACATACACTGGTCACAAATCCAGTAAGTCCCATTTCTCCAGTCACAACCACAATTTTAATTAAAACGCGGGTGCATCATTATTTAGAAGACGATCTACACATCAATTGTCCAGATGCTTTGTAACTGTATTAAGCGTTTCCAATACACAGATTCATTTTGCAGTGGCTATGTATGCAGTGGCTATGTATGCAGCGTCTTGGGAACTATTTTAATTTAGTATATTCGCTGATTATTATTAGCGCAAGTGTACGCTGACCATCGTAAAAAGTGTGTAGTTAACACAGTACACTTCCAGCGACACGCCCTGCACAAATTGCATCTGGTGATAATGCCCTTACTAAAACACACGAGGCACACTGTCTGCAGAACGAGACCGTGGTCTGTTTTAGGAGTGAGTAAAAACTATCCGCCGAGCGCATAGCAACTGTCTGGACGTCCAATTGTCGAGTACAGGGATGCTGTAATTGATCAATATCCCGTAATGTAAACATTAAAAACATAATGTCTGGTTTTGAGATCGCGGAAAGCGTTAAAAGAATGGAACCAATAAATTAATGGAACTTAAGATGCGAATTTTGTCAGTTCCGTAAATTTTCGGAAAATACAGAACGGCCTTTCCCGATTTGTCACTCGCCAAATCGGGCCAGTGACAAGAAAATCCTCTCGCCAACACGAAAATTGACTCGCCATGGCGAGCGGGGCGAGTGAATGTTTAAGCCCTGATACTTTTCTAGCAAAAAGTATACTTTGAGGGAGAAATTTTCAATTTTAGGATCAATTTATAATTTTTATTATACTGAATTTATTACATTATCACAGCCATTTGGCTGTGATAATGTAATAAATTCAGTATAATAATTCTGCATACTTTTCATCCTCAAATATACATGTAGAAGATCTGCAATCGCTTGCAAACGGCCATGAGCCTATTTCACCAACATTGCAAAGTATACTTTTCTAGCAAAGTATACTTTGAGCTAGAAAGTATACTTTGAGGGAAACAATTTCAATTTTAGGATAAATTTATAAATTTTTATTATACTGAATTTATTACATTATCACAGCCATTTGGCTGTGATAATGTAATAAATTCAGTATAATAATTCTGCATACTTTTAATCATCAAATATATGCAGTCGTTAGTTCTATATGACATAATGCATTTCGGGAAAAATAAATGATTACTCCCTCAAATTATACTTTGCTAGACAAGTATACTGTGCAATTTTGATGAAATCTGCTACAGATAAGGTGCGTATTGGTGTATTTTATGCACTTATTTCAGCATTGATTATCAAAAGTGCGAGTACAAAATACTTACAGCTGTGTAAATATACGTATTGATTTTCAAATTGAGTAGTACTTAGTTGAGCTGCAAACAGCAAACAGTGTTTGTGTTTTGCAGCTCAAATAAGTGAATGTTTACAGTTGTTTTATCATTTATCCCGTCAACACAGTGCGTATGTGCCGCGAAACATTTTTGATATCCCCGATCATTAAATTACCCATCAACTGCACCCACCTGCCACCCACTTCTCGGATGATGTCTCCGATATAAAGAATATGTTGTGCCTGGTGAGTGGGAAGGAAAAAATCAATAACACATTTGTAAAAGTAAAATATGCATTGAATTTGAAATATGGGTGTATAATACTCTTTAGATACAAAACTTATCTGGAGCACTGCAGGGATTCCGCTGGGGAAAATAAAAAAAATTGCCACTTCCAAAAAAAAATATCGCCAATTGTTAATTATTATCGCCAATTGCTAAAGTGGTGATCGCCAGCGGAATCCCTGCGCTGAATGGCACTTGAAGATACTTTTAAAATGTATTACAAGAATTCCGCCACGGAAGCCAGTGCCGCGCCTGTCGAGGCATTTAACCGTAACATGACCATGGGAATGAAGAATGTCAAGGTCGTATTAATGGTGGAATGAGTGTTCCAAATGCTTACATGTATCAAGAGTTCAAATATTGAAGCAATCAAGTTATTATGATGATGAAGAAACTTGTACAAACAAAAAATCAAGGGCAGGTCTCCAGATAAGGTTTGTTTCGAAATTAAAACATGTCTTGGCATTTCATTAGAATTGTCTCCTTGGAGACGATTCTAATGAAATACCAAGATGGAAAATACGCAAAATATGCTATATTTGTGGTCTGTTTAGTGTTTTCTGCAGCATGATAAAGGTACCACAAACGTTTTATTGCTTTTCGATACTCGCTACTTCTGATTTCAATTGGGTGTTTGGCAATTTTAATTGGGTATTTAAGCAAAGACGCAGCTTATCTGGAGCTCTGCAAGGGCATGTTAATGGTGGTCTGAAGGCTTACATGTATCAAGTTTATATGCTTACAATTGTCCAAATATTGATGTAATTCATGAGGTAAAAGTTACTATAGGAATGAATGGCCTTTTTGTGGAATTTATCGGGGTATAACCTTGGAAGTCACGGGAATACTGGACGAAGGCCGGAAGGCCTCGTCCAGTATTCCCGCGACTTTTCTAAGTTTATATCCCCGATAAATTCAACAAAAAGGCCATTCATTCCTTATAATTCCAGCATTCGAAATAAATTCATCAAGAAAATGTGTTTATTTTCCGTTTTCTTAAGAATTATTTTAACTGCGCCTCATGGTTACGGAAAGTAGTTCGGCATGGAGTTTACTGGGATATAAATTTTGGACGGAGACTTGCAACGGACCAATCAAATGCTAGGGAATTGTGTAAATATTTTTATGCTGGAATTATACGATGATGAAGAAACTTACAAAAAACAACAATGGCAAAGTGTTTTCGCAAAAATGTGAAGGTCAAAAAGGTCAAGGTCATATTAGTCGAGTAATATTAAAGTTATATCATGATGAAGAGAGGCATGTACAAACTTTTCGACATTTGTTGACGTGACGACGGTAAAAGACCTTCTGCTAAAACAGCCGCGACAAAAATCAGCAGACGACAACACATGGTACCCACCTTTTAAGAGTGACAACACAAAAGAATTCTGAAAGATGATATTGTCCCCAATGTTGGTGAAAACACTGTGAAAATTCCATCAGCTTACCTTTACCGACATGGCCGTCTTTACTTCGTCTGCACCCACGAGGTTAATTAGACTGTAGCCATCGCACAGGTATTTCCGTGCCGTTTGTAACACCCAACTCGGCATTGTGGCAGAGTACATCATCGTCTGTGGCCGATTTTCTGCAATAACGAAACACAGCGCTCCAGATAAGCTGCGTATTTGCATATTATTCCATGACAACACATCTTGGTATTTCATTAGAATTGTCTCCAAGGAGACAATTCTAATGAAATGCCAAGATATGTTTTCATTTCGAAACAAACTATTCAGTAATTGCTGTCTGTTGATGTGTAAACAGTAGTGTGATTTAATTTTTCCCATTTAAAATTTTGAAATACCCAATTGCTTCAGAAATGATGGGAGTAACAATACTCAATTACTAATTCCTTATCTGGAGCCCTGGAAACCCATACCCGACTGTTTGTTTGTTTATTGGTGTTTAACGGCCTATCAACAGCTAAGGTCATGTAAGGCCGGGCAAACGGGTTCGATCCCATTTTAACCTGCTGCATTGGGGGTAAAATCCCAAAATCAGAACTGAATGTTTACATCGAAAAAAAATATATTCAGCCCTGAAATTATAATAACCGGACCAGGTCCCACCCAGGTCCATACCACACCAAGTCACTTGGCCCCTTCCCCTAAAATAGGATTAGGAATCATACCCCGACTGATGTTGTACGTGTGTAGGGAAAATGCTAGTTGTAATCAGATGGTCGCAGCCCGCATGTCGAGCCCGCCAAGGCATTTGATGGTCACAGAGTGTATTTTTGTGAAGTTTGATACCCAATAAGCATACAAAGTTTCAAGCAAATCTGACTTACGGTTACAGAGATAGTAGGTATGGGAAATATTTAACGCAAATTTTGACAGAAACTTTAACGCAAACTTCCAAGTCATTTGACCTTGACCTTGGGCACAGGGGCCGCATGAGTGGGATACAGCATGAATATATGGATCATGACTAATAAGCATATAAAGTTTCAAGTCAATGTGACTTAGGACTGCAGAGATATAAGGTATTTAAAAACTTTAACGCAGATTTCGGACACCCGGACATCAAATCACAGATCTTGGGATTTCAAATTTCCCTGACATTCCCTGACAATTGCTAAAATTTCCTTGACAAAAATGAAAATTCTCCGACATTTCCGACCTTGAATTTCCCTGACCCCCCCCCCCCACGACGCGTGGGAACCCTGTATGACAAATGTAAAATCACATATATTTTTGGGTGGGTTGGGAAATGTTACAGTTTTCCTTACTACGAGAGTAGACATGAATCACTTAGGGATTCCGCTGGTGATTTTTTTTTGAAGTGGCAATTTTATTTTTTTCCCCCAGGGGAATCCCTGGAATCACTTAAGTTATGCTATGTTTGTAGTCATTATTCCAATTACCATCTACACTTAATGTGTCATACAGTAAGTGGTATGTCACAATAAAATAGATCACAGATAAATAAAACATTGAAAACATAAGATTTTTGTGCTATTATGGCGGCAATTTTAAAAATGGCCGCTATGTTCAGATATGTAAATGATATTTATGGGAATGATATTCAAATCTATGATACTACATGATACGTCGTGAGATAAAAAAAAGAATGATATTATTACTACAGGTAATTCTCGTTATCTCGAAGTTGACCGGACTGAGCAAAATATATCGACATATCCGAACTTAGAGATAAAAATTCGCCAAATTTTGCGACCATTCTCGAAAGAATCCGAACAGAATCGCTTAAAAAATACCGACTACTTCCGGGTTTTCATAAATTGCGCATTTTCTAATAACGAAATGCGCATGCGTTGTTAATAAATATATCGCATATGCACGACACAATTTCCGGTACTAAACATTTGCTTTGCAAATCATACTCGATACACATCAATGAATAAGCGTTACATCTAAATGTAAAAGCTCACCGTCTTGTTATTATTCGATCGCAAAATGCAAGACCCGCATTTCGTCCCCAAACCATGACGGACCTATACCTAGACCACAAACAAATTCGGCCCAAGTTGAATCAAATCGGCGTTAAGAAATGTCAAGTTCAATTAACTGTCACGCCGTTTATTTCATCTTCATGTTAAAGCGATCCAATATCACATTGATTGATTGGTTAATTATTGTTTTAAGTGAATTAATTTAACATGTTTGTGCAACGTATTTAACACATTTTAGAGGAGGTGTTTTTTAATTCTAGACGTGTGAAAACTTACCCGAGATAATCTCTGAAGGAAACATGCTATCGCGACTCTATTTCCACTTTGACATTTCCAATATTGATTTATCACGAGTAAAATACATGATCTATATAGGGAATTCCGCCGGGACCTCGGACGCATATCGAGATAAAGAGAATTGGCTGTATTTCAGTGAATTATGCCATAATTCACAAAAAAATTGTTGGTGGCCATTTTGAAAAATGGCTGCCATTGTTGTCACGCGAAAAAGCTGAGATGTCCCTATAGTTAAAATAATGTTTCCTAACAGTGTCCAAATTTCATGCACAATTCTCAGACATATCGATTCCACTACATGTAATTATGCAAATGAAGCACACGTACCTTTGGTATAGCACCCCTCTATAATCTCTTCAATCTTGCGAGAGAAGCCCATGTCCAATAGACGGTCGACCTCATCGACGACAATATGCTCAATGTTATCCAGCCTCAGCAGACCTTGAACTCGGAGGTCGTCCAGGCGACCCGGCGTGCCGATCACCACGTCAACCCCACGTTCCAGGGCACTTTCTGAAATTCGCGCCAAGCCATTATATAGAGGATTTTTTCATTTAACATTTACTGCTTTCGACGAGTCAACATATTATCCCTTTCCACGATATTTCAGACGGAAATGTAACAATAATGTTCGACCACGTCCAGCTGTGGGTACAACGTTTGCCGTGCCCCTCGGGAACTGTTTGAACCCACTGGGTTCAAACAGTTCCCTCGTGCCACGACAAACGTTTACCCACGGCTGGACATGGTCGATCCTTATATTATCCCTTTCAATGACAAGCTATTATATAGAGGATCTTACACGAGTGACAATTTTTTAAATACATTTTAAAATTTACTAATCTCGACACTATCAAATTGAATTTTGTCGTCTGCTGTATTTGCTACAGAGCTCCAGATAAGCTTTGTGTCGAAAGCGTAATATACAACCTGATTTCAAAATCATGCCTATTTTACTTTTACAAATGGATTATTGATTATATTCGTTAGTAAAAAGGGAACAAAGGATAAACAAATATATAAAATAAACATTCACTTATTTGAACTGCACTGATTTTCAACTTTATGACAGTATTTTCACTACTCAATTTGACATTGCTGTGCGCATTTTTAACTCCCAGTTTTGATAATCAATGCATATTCAGCTAGAATAATTGCGTAAAATACATCAATTACGCACCTGTGCTATTTTCCATGTTTCTCATTAAAACATGGTTTGACAGTACAGCAGCATTACGACTATCGACCGACGCACAAAAGAGACTTGGGCTGCGGGGTAGTAACTCCTTACATGAAGCATTTGGGCATCCATAATTATATCTCCGTTTCCTGTAACCCGACCGACCTGCTAAAAACGGTGCGACCCGATTTTTTTTATTGCAATTTCGTTTTTGTTTTATTTTCAATTTAGTGCTAGTGGGTTAAAAGGTACAATATTTTAACACTTGCAATAAAAGTATGTCAATTGCTGTATGTGTTGTACGACATGTATGCTATTTAGGGCCAGAGATTATATTAATCTCTGGCCCTAAATAGCATACATGTCGTACAACAACACATACAGCAATTGACATACTTTTATTGCAAGTGTTAAAATATTGTACCTTTTTAATATTAACTAGAAGATTGTTTTTCAGACAAAAACATATGCCAACCACTACTGCATGTTATCAGGATTTGGAAAAGTAAAATTTAAGGCAACAACAGCATATATGTAGCTACCTTGTATTTTCTGCATACTTTTGAAGATACGCGCGACACAAGTTGAATATCTCCACTTTTCAGAAAGTCAAGGGCCATAACTCCATGAATACAGGATGAATCCGCATATAAAACCCCAGGTGCGCAACTTCACACGATGACAAGTATTCCTGTAAAGTTTCACGACTCTAATTGAAATACATTTGGAGATACGCGCGACACAAGTTGAAAATCCCCAATTATCGCTAAGTCAAGGGCCATAACTCCGTAAATACAGGATGAATCCGCATCTAAAACCCCAGGTGCGCAACTTCACACGATGACCAGTATTCCTGTAAAGTTTCGCGACTCTAACTGAAATACTTTTGGAGATATGCGCGACACAAGTTGAAAATCCCCACTTTTCAATAAGTCAAGGGCCACAACTCCGTGAATACTGGATGAATCCGCATCTAAAACCCCAGGTGCGCAACTTCACACGATGACCAGTATTCCTGTAAAGTTTTGCGACTCTAACTGAAATACTTTTGGAGATATGCGCGACAAAAGTTGAAAATCTCCACTTTTCACTAAGTCAAGGGCCACAACTCCGTGAATACTGGATGAATCCGCATCTAAAACACCAGGTGCGAAACTTCACACGATGACAATTATCGCTTAGTCAAGGGCCATAACTCCGTAAATACAGGATGAATCCGCATCTAAAACCCCAGGTGCGCAACTTCACACGATGACCAGTATTCCTGTAAAGTTTTGTGACTAACCGAAATACTTTTGGAGATACGTGCGACACAAGTTGAAAATCCCCACTTTTCACTAAGTCAAGTGCCATAACTCTCCACTTATGAAAATCCCAAATTATTGCTTAGTCAAGGGCCATAACTCCGTATATACAGGATGAATCCGCATCTAAAACCCCAGGTGCGCAATTTCACACGATGACCAGTATCCCTTTAAAGTTTCACGACTGTAACTCAAAAACTTTTGGAGATATGCAGGACACAAATTTTGTGCCTGACAGACGGACGGACAGACGGACGGACAACCAAGCCAAAAACAATATGTCTCCCCATTTCATGGGGGAGACATAATAATTTTTAAATTCAATATGTCATGTGACAGAAAAAACAAGAAATGCGTCTGTCGAACGCGGATGCCACCTGCAGCATATTTGAGAAACTGTGACAAAGTGGTTAAGGACTATTCCAGGAAAAATTCTCTGGGGGGGGGGGGGGGGGGGGGGGGGGGGGGGGTGGGGGGGGGGGGGGGGGTGGGGGGGGGGGGGGGGGGGGGGGGGGGGGCGGACCCACTTTTATTTTTGACCACCTGTGGGTGGGGGGTGTCCGACAAAATTAATTCCGGTTGGTTGTGGGGTCGGAAGCTATATTGTTCTTGTTGGTAGGGGGGTATTCAATTTACTTGATTCTGTTGGGGGCGGGGGGTGTGCACTCATATAATTAATTCAATGCTGTGGGTGTTCGCGTTGATTACAAAATTAGATTTTCGCTGCCTCACAGCTTCTATTTCGTGTTATTCACAATGCATCATGCATTGTAAAACGCTCATGTCGATTGGCCAACAAAATGACACTTCCAAAGTAGCGTCCAGTGAAAACTGCCGATAGATAATTACGTCCAGAAGCTGCAATTCGTACCAAGCATTGTTCGTTCGCTTCCATTTCGCCACCGACGAATAAGACACTTTCGGTGCGCCCGCATTTTCATGCGTCGTTCACGATCTTTTTGACAAATTGTTACATACGCAAGGACGCGTTTCGGCAGAACACGGCAACATCACATGTACATACCAGTGGCGGATTCAGGGGGGGGGGGGCATTCAGAAATTCAGATTTTTTTATTTTTTTTTACAAAATATGGAGCGTAGAATGCAGGAAATGGCTTCCTAAATTCAAACATTTTCCAGGGTAGCATGCCCCCGGACCCCCTTAGCCAACTCCCTCGCACCGCTCAGTCGACGAAGGAGCATACCTCGTTCAAGTTCCAGTGGCCCCCCCCCCCTGGCCCCCCCCCCACCCCCACCCCTTGGTGAAATCCTGGATCCGCCACTGCATACAGTACTTCTCGCGATTTTTGCCTTCGTCCACCTGACCCCGTGATCAGATGGAGAGTGGACGTAAAACTTCCTCCCACCTTGTCGGGTGGAAATCCCATTCGTACCGATGGAGAGGCAAAATCTCCACCATGGGAACATTTCTAAGACCGAATCTGCCGCACACCGCGTTCCCCCTTGTTAACCCACGGCGCATCACCGTGCCAGTATACAGGTAATATCGACAGCGAGGAGAGCATTTATGGCCGAATTACTGGCGATTTGGTTCCCCCCCACCCCCGAGTTAACACACAGCGCGTCACACTGTGCCAGCTTACATATCATCCTTCACGACGAGGAAACATAATTTAAGTAATCGACGGAAATCGAGCGACCATACATATTTAAAATAACAGCCGACATAACGGCGGAAAAAGGTAAACGGCCTACCCTACATGACAATTGACATTTTCTTCCAAGATTTTCGTGTTGTAATAGATCGCATTTCCCATCCACCATATGGAACCCGATACCAACAACACAAATATTCGTGTTTCGAATTTCTGTTTGAAACCGTGACACCGATCTGTTGAATCGCATCCATTCAAAAACTAATACTTAAAACACACCAACACATATTTCACGGAAATTGAGAGGATTAACATCTGCTACCAAACCTATATTAAGGAATAAAACGAATATAAAAGCATCAATATTTAGTTTTAGTAGACGATTCTAGTGTGCCAATATAGCTGCCAATATAGTTTTATTAAGAAATTAAAAATATGAAAAAAATATCTTTCAATTTCCTACAAGAACATGTTTTAACACAACTTGAGAATCATCATAGGAGACGACTCTCATATGCACAGTGCAGTAAAAACATGTTTTGTTAAGACTGTCGCGTTTTCGTTTTGAGCTCTCAAGACCACGACCACAGGGGTCGAGATCGCGAAAACGCGAGATTGTAGCATGTCCCAAACACGACATGTATAAATCGAGACGATTCTCATCTGCTACCAAACATGTTTTATTGAGGAATAAAACGAATATAAAAGCATCAATATTTCTTCTATCAATATATCTCTTGGGAGACGATTCTCGTGTGCTGTCAAAATCCAAGAAATCAAAGACATGTGACAACAATTTTTTTTACAAAACATTAAAATCGTCAACATAGACGATTCTCATGTGTTGCCAAAGCATGTTTTATTAAGACATCGGACAAATGTGAAAAGAATACATTGGTATTTCTTTACAAAAACATTTTTACAAACTATGAGAATCGTCTTAGGAGACGATTCTCATGTGCTGCCAAATCTTGCTTTTATAAAGATCTCGAACATAGGTGAAAATGCACAAGCTAATGCGTAAGACGATGACGTGAGCGACTAGAAAAAAATACATAGAATGGTTTTGGTATGTTGTGTTCGCTGAATTCTAAAGGTCATTCACACTTTGCACGTGAAACTGGATTACCGACTGATGATTGTAAACACCATCAGGTGTGCAGCTAGACCGAAAATGATATGTCGCAAATGTGCTAGTTTGGGATGGGCGGTATATTTGTTTTATGTTACAATCTCGCGTTTTTTTGCTATCTCGATCTCGCCTTCCGCTTTTGGAAATACGATTTGCCCATGCATGTTAATATATCATATTATTGTTGGACTTGCGTTCTACGAACGTACAAGCATATAAACATGCTAGTTCGAAATGCGTTCTACGTACATACGTGCAGGGTTAGCGCAAAACTCAATTTCAACTGTACACACACATAATGACATGAACAAACGTATTTCCAAAAGCGGAAGGCGACATCATGAAAAGGCCGAGACGAAAACGCGGCATCGCTGTCTCGAAAACACGAGATAGCCAGGCGAAAACGCGAAAATTAATAAAATAGAATCTCATGTGCTGCCAAATCTTGCTTTTATAAAGATCTCGAACATAGGTGAAAATGCACAAGCTAATGCGTAAGACGATGACGTGAGCGACTAGAAAAAAATACATAGAATGGTTTTGGTATGTTGTGTTCGCTGAATTCTAAAGGTCATTCACACTTTGCACGTGAAACTGGATTACCGACTGATGATTGTAAACACCATCAGGTGTGCAGCTAGACCGAAAATGATATGTCGCAAATGTGCTAGTTTGGGATGGGCGGGGTATATTTGTTTTATGTTACAATCTCGCGTTTTTTTGCTATCTCGATCTCGCCTTCCGCTTTTGGAAAATCGATTTGCCCATGCATGTTAATATATCATATTACTGTTGGACTTGCGTTCTACGAACGTACAAGCATATAAACATGCTAGTTCGAAATGCGTTCTACGTACATACGTGCAGGGTTAGCGCAAAACTCAATTTCAACTGTACACACACATAATGACATGAACAAACGTATTTCCAAAAGCGGAAGGCGACATCATGAAAAGGCCGAGACGAAAACGCGGCATCGCTGTCTCGAAAACACGAGATAGCCAGGCGAAAACGCGAAAATTAATAAAATAGAATCTCATGTTTTCGCCTCGCGATTTGATCTTCGCGATCTTGTGTATATATATATATATATATATGTGTTGATGATGCGATCCAGTAATCAATAACACGTATCGAAATAAACGTGTATTGGCAGCACATTAGAATCGTCTCTTAAGACGATTATCATGTTTTGTCAAATTATGTTTTTGTTGTCAAGAAATATAAATGTTTGTCCACATTTGTTCTATTAATTAATAAAAACATGTTTTTGCAGCACATGAGAATGGTCTCCTAAGACAATGTTTACATGTCCTATACCTCGCGATTTCGAGCTTTGGAGACGAAGACGCGAAATTCTATCATATTCAATCTCGCGTTTTGCAACCTTGCCGCGCGTGTTTTGCTTCGCGATCTTTCATGCGTGTTGGAATTGCGTTCTACATGCATGAGCAAAACGAATCCGAATGTTCTGTCTGTAACGCAGTGATAGTCGCCCCAAGTTACAGACAGAACATTTGGGTTTGAGCAAAACTTATTTTCAAAAGCGGAAGGCGAGATCGCGAAAACGCGAGACGATTCTCATTATTTTAGAAAACGATTCTTATTTTGTTTCATTGTTGATAAATGTGTTTCGAGTATGCTGCACCCCCTGCGTACGGGCCTTTCGTAACCTGTGTCGGTTGTCGTATTATTTTGAGTGGCTGATGGGGACGAGTTGGTCGAAGGGCGAAACGGAGGCCGGTTATTAAATTAACGAATACTAACACGGGACCGATACGATTTCTAATAATGACACTTTCCATTTACTGATCGGTTGGCAATGGATGCTTATGACCGTATTTACATGTACAGTTCAGGCCCGTAGCCAGACCTGTTTGAATGGGGGGGGGGGGGGGGGTCGTTTCGAAGGCCAATGGACCTGAGGTATCTAGGGGGGTCTAAAAAGTGGACCTCGAGGCTGGGGGGGGGGGGGGGGGGGGGGGGGCGGGGGTGTCGTTCCGACCGCTCCGACCCCCCCCTCCTGGCTACGGGCCTGCAGTTACAGTACATTTAGATTGCCAATACAATAGTTATCATATCTAAGTAATGATCGTGTTGTCTGTAAACCGCGTATTTCTGGATGCGCCGGTGCATAACGACATGGTAAATAATTCAGTACTGGTGGTAGGGGGGTTTTACCTAAATTCAGTTCTGTTGGTAGTGGGGAACAGCTAAATATCAGTGCTGTTGGTAGTGGGGAACAGCTAAATATCAGTGCTGTTGGTAGTGGGGAACAGCTAAATATCAGTGCTGTTGGTTGTGGGGACGAGACATAATTCAATTCTGTGGGTGCGGGGGTCAAAATAAAAGTGCGGTCCGACCCCCGCAGAGAATTTTTCCTGGAATAGCCCTAACCGAAATTTGAGAAACTGTGACAAAGTGGTTAACCGAAAAGTGCGACGGACGGACAGACGGACAGACGGACGAACTTACATTTCGGACCTTAGGGGGTACTTGCTATATAAAAGATCAAAGGAAATACCCCGTAAGACACAATAGGCTTACGGGGTACGGATTAAGTTCCATTGTGTTCTAACCCTAACCCATTGTCTTAGACCACGTCCCCTACCCCATAAGTACCCTAATGTGTGCCCGGACGGACAGACGGACGGACAGACGGTCCAAACACTATATGCCACCCGTTTCTTCGAAACCCGGTGGCATAAAAAGAAATTGCCTACCGACCGTCCCACTTCTAAAATTCTGGGTCGGGTTACAGGAAACAAACAATTTTTTAAGGACGGCCTTACTCACGACAGCCCAAATGTGGATACGTACTCTGCTTTTCGTAACCCACGCCGCCATATATTAGAGCGGATTCTAATTGCCCTCCTATCAGCTGGAAATCCTCGCTCACTTGATCGGCCAGTTCGCGGGTCGGCTCTAAAATCAGCACCTGTCAGGGAAATGGGAGAGCATACTATATAATGGGACTTAACTTGGAACAAAAAGTGAAAGATACTGGTTTAACAGGGCTCCAGATAAGGAATTAGTAATGCAGGGATTCCGCTGGCGATCGCCACTTTCACAATTGGCGATAAAAATAAACAATTGGTGATAAAAAGATTACAATTTTCGAAAAAAAAAAAAAAAAAATTCTTTTTGAAAAGTGTAAATTTTGTATCGCCAATTGTTTATTTTTATCCTATTTTATCCTTTTTTTCTTTTTTTTGGAAGCGGCGATTTTTTTATTTTCCCCAGCGCAGTGGAATCCCTGGTAATGGTACAGTCAAACTTGTCTTAAGCAAGCGGCCATGGGAAAGTCCAAAATTGCTTGCTTAACACAGGTGGGTGCTTAATGGAGGTTCATCTTGGACCGACTTATAACTTGTTCCATATAGATTTATATGTACAATTAATGTACAGTCAAACTTGTCTTAAGTTCATATGTACATCATGATATCCAGTGTTCACTTTAATTTCCAATACTCATTGATCTAAGCGGCGCTTATGTCAATTAGAAATGCCAAACACAAAATGCGTCTTTCTACTGGATAATGTAAATACAATATGCACAATAGAATGGATTATCAAACGGAACGTTTAATAATTTGATGGGTCAATCGCGTGTTTGTTGTTACAAGATGTACCAGTTCGTCCGAAAACCACCAGTTTGTCTGGCGTATGTAGTTAGGCCACGGTCAGCATAGCTCGGCTCATAACAGCAGTCCCCATGCCACGCTCTCTATAACTTGCACATTATGATGCATGCAAATTAATCCGTTTAAATTCACTTAAAATATCATTTATGAACTTGGATGTGCATAAATTCTGTATATTTAGTGAATACCAAACTGAATTATCATAAAAATCGGGTTACGTCAACATCGATTGGAAAAACTTGCAAAAAGACGAAACTACATAGGTACGAAATAGCCGAAATTGTCCGTGATATTTACAGACTTTTTCATATGTTTTCTGACAATACAGTTAGCCATATTTGGTTGAAATAAACGCGTGTTTGCGTGTTTGCATGTGTTTGTTTGTCTGGTTGAGAGTATTCGGAGGGAGTTAACTATAACCGGCCTTTATTCTTTATCAGCGATTGGCTGTACTGTATAAATAACTTGGCCACGAGAATAACACGTGTTTTGAACTGACAACTATAGTAGCCAGAGGCAATGTTTGGCCACAGGTGGAAGACTCGGACCTATGACACCAAAAAAATGCCTATTAAAAAAAATCCCATTACCCCACACTTGGTCTCGTGCATTACCATCTTCTATAAAAAGATGGTAATGTACGAGACCAAGTGGGTGGGGTAATAGGATTTTTTTGGTGTCATATGTCCGAGTCTTCCACCTGTGTGTTTGGCTAGGGGAATTATTGAAACTATCGACCCGTGACTTTTATTGTCACAGCGGGTAGGCATGTTTAATTTGTAGTGAATCGGCGTATGATGTGTATGAAAAATTTAATTGGTCAAACAATCGGGTGTCATTAAAACAAATTAGAAATGGTATTGTAAACAGTTTGGCAGGCCTGGCAATTAGCGAGATTTAGGTCACTGGGTGGGAAATGGGGTATTACCTGAACAAATTTAGGTTCCAGCTTTTTTTTTAGAATTTCCGATATTTTCCGAGAATGTTCGCTAAAACGAGGATTTCGAGTCAAAATCGACGATTTTGCATGGCCGTTGGCCGCGTTAGACAGGTTCACGCTTAATACAGGTGCATTTTAGAGTAATTTTCATTGGGGGGAAATAAAATGGCCGCTTAACGGAGGGAGACGCTTAATACAGGTGGCCGTTAGTACAGGTGCGACTGTATTGTCACTCATTTCTGAAGCAATTGGGTATTTCAAAATTTTAATTGTGTAAAATAGAATCACAAAACTGCTTACACATCAGCAGACCGCACTCATTGAACAGTTTGCTTCTAAATGAAAACACATCTTGGTATTTCATGTATTTCATTAGAATTGTCTCCTTGGAGACAATTCTAATGAAATACCAAGATGTATTTTAATGGAAAAATAAGAAAATATGCTATATTTGTGGCCTGTTTATTGTTTTCAGTAGCATGATAAAGTTACCACAAATTTTTCATTGCTTTTTGATACTCACTACTTCTGATTTCAATTGGGTTTTCTGCAATTTTAATGGGGTATTTACGCAAATACGCACCTTATCTGGAGACTTGCTTTAACTTCCCAGCAACAGCTACGGTCATATACATAAAGGACCACAGTTTAAAGTCTCATCCGACAGACCAGTGGGATGGAAATACTAGTCAGTTCACCGTGGTTTTGCAAAAAATCATTTAATCCTTTCCACGTTGGTCTGTCATGGAATGCTGTAGTGGAACCAGAGCACCAGATAAGCTGCGTATTTGCGTAAAAAGACCCAATTAAAATTGACAAAAACCCAATTTAAATCAGAAGTAGCGAGTATCAAAAAGCAATAACAAATTTGTGGTACCTTTATCATGCTACAGAAAACAATAACATGCTGCCACCTTCAGGTGTATGATCACGTGACTAACAACAACAAGTACTGAAACTTCCAGAATCCATACGACTCAAAGTACGTATTCTTTTATATTGTCCTTATTACGTAACGGATTTTTAGGAAATATGGCGCATCAAACGCGTCTTGTTAAGCTGCATTTGGTGGTTTCTGTACTTTGGCCCAAACGTCTGTCGTTTTTGCGAAGAATCGATTTCCGTGTCGGTAGATAAGTCTGTGCTGAACTCCCTGGACGACCAAATGCAGCTCATGAAGACGCGTTTGCTGTGCCATATTTTATCAAAATCTGTTTCATATTAAGGAAAATATCCAAAAATAAGGACTTCGGAGTGGAAAAGATTTCAACACTTTCCTTAATATGCAACTATATTTTATGAAATATGGCGCAGCAAACGCGTCTTCACAAGCTGCATTTGGTTGTCTATGGGGTTTGGCACATACTTATGTCGTTTTTGCGAAGAATCGATTTCCGTGTCAGAGACACGGAAATCGATTCTTCGCAAAAACGACAGAAGTTTGGGCGAAAATACAGAGACCACAAAATGCAGCTTAACAAGACGCGTTTGATGCGCCATATTTCGTCAAAATCCGTTACGTAATAAGGACACTATAAAAGAACATGTACTTTAAATAAATCGGTACTTGTTGTTGTTGTTATAACCACGTGATCATACACCTTGCACCTGCCACCCACTAATGATAAAGATGTACATACAGCTTGAAGTCAATCCGACTTACAGTTTCAGATATAATGAGTACTCAAAAACTTTACGCAAATTTTACGGACAGACGGAAATGCGCAGACTATCCCTCCACATACTTTGTATGCCATGGGTACAATTAGGCCAACATTAAACATATATTTGTTTCCCCTCCCACTACCCGTGTTATATTATATAGGTGTGGGTAGGTCGGTAGGGAAAATATTTTTGTTCTAAATAATGTTCTATTTTAAACCATAAACCATTAAAGCAGAGCTGCCAAACCCATGTCGGTTACATGAGGAACATGGAGAGAAAAAGGGGCTATTTTCAGGAACACCACATATTTTTTCCGGAACACAAATCAGTACTCACTTATATGCTTAAAGTACATTTTTTAGAGCCTTGTCTCGGCCACCATGACAACCGAAAAATCACAATTACACTGCTTGCAAGACGCAAATTCATCACCAAATTCATCACCGCGCTTTGACAGGACCAAATGGGGCCATGTCTCGCTGTAATCAGTGACGAACATCTGTGTTATCCCAACTTCTTTCGATAAAAAAGACCCAAATTCGTTGGCTGCACGCTTTGGAGCAGACATTTTATGAATTTACGTGATGAAGAAATCAATATCACTGAGCGCTTGAAACTACTATTACTACACAACAAGAATCAAAATGGTAAGTGCCTAGGCGAGTATGATTACGGGTAAATCAAAAAATAAGATTTATTGGCAGAATTGTGAAAAAAATCATATCATACTTTTTAATTGTTGTCCGTACTTCCGTATTTCTAACGTATTTTCCGGAACAAATACGGAAAAATCGGAACAGTTGGCAGCTCTGTTAAAGGTTACAGATGGGATCTATGTATGATCACAAGAAAATATACTGACCAATTTGGTCAGGCCGTCCTTAAAAAAAAATTTGTTTCCTGTAACCCGACCCAGAATTTTAGAAGTGGGTCGGTCGGTAGGCAATTTCTTTTTTTTTCTGTCACATGACATATTGAATTTAAAAATTATTAATATTAAAAAAGTACAATATTTTAACACTTGCATTGCAAGTGTTAAAATATTGTACCTTTTTAATATTAAATAATTTTTAAATTCAATATTGCAAGTCTTGCAATAAAAGTATGTCAATTGCTGTATGTGTTGTTGCATGAACATGTATGCCATTTAGGGCCAGAGATTATATTAACCCTTTTAACCCACTGTAGCACTAAATTGAAAAAAAATATAAAAAAATAAAATTGTAAACAAAAATAAAATTGTAAACGAAATTGCAATAAAAAAAATCGGGTCGCACCATTTTTAGCGGGTCAGTCGGGTTACAGGAAACGGAGATATAATTATGAATGGCCTCATGAGTGGGTAATTGAAAAGAAATAAAATATTTTCCCTACCCAACGACCCAACATATATTTTATTTCTGATAATGTTGGTGGGTAGGTAGTGGGAGGGGAAACAATTAAAATATTATGTTTCGCCTTAAGTGAGCCAGAAAATGTGAACCTGGCAGAAGCATTGCAACTTACGCGTGGGCTGCGCCCCCGGTTTGTACATGGGTTACTCTCCAGCATTTCTACCAAGGGGATGGAGAACGACAGCTGCAACAAACGAACAAACAAATGTTCTCAGAGCTCCAAATAATATACGACAATGATATGACAATGGCAAGCTATAAATATTATGCCAGCAAACTATACAAAAGACGAGATATCTGAGCATTTCTCACATCAAACTCAAAATAAATTTGGATGTGTAAACTTTCAATATTACTCATAGGTAAAGCCATGTTTACTCGCATAGTAGATGAGTACACACTAGGAACAATACACTCAGGTAACTGCTTGCATGTCTGACACTGGATTTGATAGCTAATAACAGAGTACAGTAGTGGGTATATATGGTATGTGTTGTGTGGTTTGCCAGGTAAGTGATACATCGTGTAAATGTGTGTGTATGAGGCTATACATAATGGTGGTTCATGTTGTTAAAAAGACAGGCACAAACCTGTCCAGAAAACCGACGTATGTTACAGCTTGGTGTAATATAATTGATAGGGAGTCCATTCTCCTTGCTTTTCTACATGTGATAAGCTATATTATATCATATGTTCTCCTTCACATTTTGAGTTCTTTGTCAAAGAGCAGAACAGGTGAAACTGGCTGATGGCTGGAACACACAAAGATGGCCGACTTAGCCACTCCATGAGCCGAACAAGTTGGTATTCACATATATGTTATACATATATTCTATCACATTTAAGAAGCAATTATCTTTGAATCAAACGATGATCTGTAGCCGATTTCACCAACATTGCAAAGTAAACTTTTCTAGCAAAGCATACTTTGATGGAGCAATCATTTATTTTTCCTGAAATGCATTATTTCATATAGAACTAACGACTGCATATATTTGATGATTAAAAGTATGCAGAATTATTATACTGAATTTATTACATTATCACAGCCAAAATGGCTGTGAAAATGTAATAAATTCAGTATAATAACAAGAAACGAGGCAAAGCCACGAAGGCCAGGTTTTTTCCAAGCATAGACACTTGGATAACATAATTATACCCACTTTTTGTAGACTAGATGGCCGTGGCCTGCATGTCACGCCTTGGGGCGAGGCATGGACACTAAAAAAATAGATATAGTAGATGGAAAAACTTTAACGAAAAAACTTTAATCAGACACACGGACGTACGGACGGACGTATGCCAAAATGCCGACGATATCGCGCTTTCCACAAGCGGGTGCGACAATGATGATAAACACCCATGTGAAGTATCAAGGTATTGGGTGAAGCAGTTGCAGAGATATAGTACACAAAAACAATTTAACAAATAAATTCAAAGTAATTTGACCTTGACATTGCGCACAGGGGCCGCACGGTTGGGGGTTAGAATGAAAATATGGACGATGATAAACACCCATGTGAAGTTTCAAGGTAATGGGCGAAGCAGTTGCAGAGATATAGTATAACGAAAAAGTTTTAACCAAAAAATTTAACCAGACGTACGTTAAAAAGTTAACGTTGAAAATGTCAATAAGTCAATTACGTAGAAATAATAGGTGAAGGTAAAAAAATGGTCACATGTTGGATAGTTGTATGTGGTAAGCACCCCTTGGTTATGAAGCTGTGAAAGTTTGGTGGTCCTAGGTGGTACAGTACCAAAGAAATGGACTTAAACACGAAAACTTAACATTGTAAACGCGAAAACTTAACATTGAAAATGGCTAAGTCGACTGCGCGGCAAAAATGGGTCAAGTTAAAAAAAAAAGTAACATGTTGGATAGTGATATGTGGTGGGCACCCCTCGATTATGAAGCTGTGAAAGGTTGGTGGTCCTAGGTGGTACAGTACCAAAGAAATGGACTTAAACACGAAAACTTAACATTGAAAACGCTAAAAATTAACATTGAAAATGGCTAAGTCGACTGCGCGGAAAAAATGGGTCAAGTTAAAAAAAAAGTAACATGTTGGATAGTGATATGTGGTGGGCACCCCTTGATTATAAAGCTGTGAAAGTTTGGTGGTCCTAGGTGGTACAGTAACAAAGAAATGGACTCAAACACGAAAACTTAACATTGATTGTGGACGCCGCCCGCCGCCCACCCGCCGCCCTTCGCCAATCCAATAGCCTGGATTTTTTTTCAAAAAACCTGGCTAAAAAATAACAAATTTATCCTAAAATTGAATATTTCTCCCTCAAATTATACTTTGCTAGAAAAGTATACTTTGCAATGTTGGTGAAATAGGTATAGAACGGGTCCTTAAAATAATGTGCGGCCACACAGACGGACAGACAGGGCGAAACCTATAGGACACTGCCAATTCTGGGGATCCTATCGGCGAGGGGATAACAAGAAATCCACTTACAGTTTTTCCTGTGCCAGTCCCTGAAAAAAAGAAGAAATTGTAATTAGATAAGACATTTTGCATAGTGATTTTTACAATTTGGTTGATTTGATTGGATTGGTTTATTTGGTGTTTAACAGCCATTCATAACCCATAGCTTGTCAGTATGGGAGTTATTTGTCGCAAAAGCCGCATCACATAACATGTGATCCATGTAACACCCATTGTCCATCCATCGCCAATTCTGTCTATTATTTGCGACACTCATAGTTTCACAGGGCTCCAGATAAGGAATTAGTAATCGAGTATTGTCACTATCATTTCTGAAGCAATTGGGTATTTCAAAAGTTTAATTGGGTAAAATAAAATAACACTACTGTTTACACATTAACAGACAGCAATTATTAAATAATTTGTTTCGAAATGAAAACATATCTTGGCATTTCATTAGAATTGTCTCCTTGAAGACAATTCTAATGAAATACCAAGGTGTGTTTTCATGGAAAATAAGAAAAATATGTTATATTTGTGGTCAGTTTATTGTTTTCTGCAGCATGATATACCATGAAATTTGTATTGCTTTTTGATGCTCGCTACTTCTGATTTCAATTGGGTTTTTGGCATTTTTAATTGGGTATTTAAGCAAATATGCAGCTTATCTGGAGCCCTGGTTTCAATGTTACAATGGTCTGATACAACATTTTAAACCAAGAACTGGCATCGATAAGTGAAGCTAATCTCCTCGCTGGCAGCCTCAATAAACAAGAGGGCCATGATGGCCCTAATTCACTCACCTGACTCCATGAACACCAGAGGAGAATGTGACATTGAGTTATTTTTAGATGGCGGTCATCTTGGATTAAGCGATGACTCATTTTACAAAATCTGAAAATGCTTCACCCAGCATCGGCCATGTGGTTCCTGAGAAAAAGTTGTTAAAAATCTTGAATAAATGGACCTTTTGGTGGCCATCATGGAAGACATAATCATCCGATTCCGACAAATATTGCACCAGAGTGCACATATCGCCTCATTGATACCTTCAATTTGATATATGACATGACCATATTCAGTCAAAAATAAAATTTGACCCCACGGGCCACGCCAATTTTTGACCTCGGGGTCACCATTTTAACAACTTTGAAAGAGCAATGTACATCGATCATTCCTACCAAGTTTCGTCGAAATCCGGCAAGCGGTTCATGAGAAGAAGATTTTTTAAGAATGTATGCTATTTTTAGACGGCGGCCATCTTGGATTAGCGATGACCTCCATTTTAACAAATCTGAAAAGGCTTCACCCATGGACCATAACTTTTAAGTTTGGCTACCATGGGCCAAGCGGTTCATGTGAAGAAGAATTTTGAAATCTCTAATAAAAGAACGACCTTTTGACCTTTCGGCGGCCATCTTGGATGACATAACAATCCGATTTCGAAAACAATTGCCTCATTGATACCTTCAATTTGATATATGAAATGACCATATTCAGTCAAATATAAAATTTGACCCCAATTTGACCCCACGGGCCACGCCCATTTTTGACCCCAGGGTCACCATTTTAACAACTTTGAAAGAGCAATGTACATCGATCATTCCTACCAAGTTTTGTCGAAATCCGGTTGGCGGTTCTTGAGAAGAAGATTTTTTAAGAATTTGTGCTATTTTTAGACGGCGGCCATCTTGGATTACGTAATGACGTCATTTTAACAATTTTGTAATCCCCCTACCTAAGGACCATGACCATGAAGTTTGGTGACTATAGACCCAATGGTTACCGAGGAGAAGACGTTTGAAAATGTTCACGGACGACGACGCCGGACGACGGACACATTGCGGTAACAATAGCTCACATGAGCTTCGCTCAGGTGAGCTTCGCTCAGGTGAGCTAAAAACAAACTAGAAAATGTGTTCATAGAACACGGATGCCACACATATCGCTTTGATAGTAAACAAGGCAAGTCCAAAGTGGAGATAATCCATGACCCAGGGGCCAAATCAAAAAATAACTTTGCACATCTCCGGCATGGGAGTGGAACACTATTCCCAATCCTGAAAATTTATTTCAGCAGCGGATTGCGCTCATTCTGAGGTATATTTAGCATTAAACAGATCACATATTCCCCTGAAAAAATATGCTATAATTAGGAAATATTGGCAACATAATCCATTTCAATTTAAAATAATACTTGCAACAAGAAGTCAGAACATGTATAACAGGGATTCCGCTGGGGAAAATAAAAGAATCGCCAATTAAAAAAAAAATCTTGTAAATCAATCTGTTGATTTACAAGATTCACAAAAGTGGTCCCTGGGACCTCAAATCCAGATTTCCGGAAATATTACGGTTTAAAATTTTTACGAGTTACAAGGCAAAATTGCCAAATTCTAAGTAGAAAAGGAGGAGATAACCCATGACCCCGGGGGTCGACTAAAAAATCAAAATAAACTGCGCATCTACTCATCAAAAGGAAGCTACATACCAAGTTTCAGGTCTGTAGCTAGTACGGTTTAAAAGTTTTACAATTGACAAGGTTGGCGACGTACGGACGTACAGACGGACGGACGAACAAGGGTAACACTAAATGCCCCCTCCACTATCGTGGTGGGCATAAAAAAATAAAAGTCCTCAGTGACCTTGACCTTGGGCAGCCGGACGTGGGTCGTATGCAAAACAAAGTAGCATCCCTTGACACACATTGTGACCAAATACTATCAAAATCAGTGAAGCGGTTCAAGAGTTATTGAAAAAATAAGGAAGATAAGCACTCGCCAATGTGAGTGGGCGAGTGGAATTTTACACCCCTGACAGCGTTGCACTTACTGGCTTGCACAATGACATCTTGTCCAGATACGGTTTCTTGGTGAGTGTAATATTGTACTGGAAACAGGTAATTAATCTTCTTGTTTCCTGGAAAGACAAACATCAAACATGTAACCACTCCAACGCGCTCCAGATAAGGTACGTATTGTGTGAAAATACTGTAATAAAGTTGGAAATTTACTTAGTTGAGCAGCTAATTTGAATTTTTTGCAGCTCCCGTGAATTTTAAATTTGTTTTTTTTCTTATCATTTGTTCCCTATTTAATAAGGAACAAAATAAATAATACATTTGTAAAAGTAAAATACGCATTGAATTTGAAATCTGGGGATATAATACTCTTTAGACACAAAACTTAACCAGAGCTCCAGATAAGCTGCGTATTTGCGTAAACACCCAATTAAAATTGCCAAAAACCCAATTGAAATCCGAAGTAGCGAGTATCAAAAAGCAATGAAAAATTTGTGGTATCTTTATCATGCTACAGAAAACAATAAACAGACCAAAATATAGCATATTTTCTTATTTTTCAATGAAAACACATCTTGGTATTTCATTAGAATTGTCTCCAAGGCGACAATTCTGAAATACTAAGATGTGTTTTCATTTAGAAGCAAACTATTCAATAAGTGCTGTCTGCTGATGTGTAAACAGTAGTGTATGTCCTGTAAAATTTTAGCTTATCTGGAGCTCTGGATGACCCAATTCGATACTCACTTCGCAGCCTGTCCTGCATAGACTGCGACAGTCCAACCTTGTCAAAGTTACCAAGCTCTTCCTCGGACGCATTGTGGCTGGGAGCATACTGAGTCGATGAGCAGAAGCAGGAATGAGCATTCAAGCTGGATGTCGGACAAATAGCAACACGGCTTGGTCCCAACTTTATCAATGGCTTCGCACTCCAACTGTGCAAGTTCTGCAAAGAAAGGTTGGATTCAGATTGCGTAATTTCTAGTTTTCAATTAAATCCATTGAATGGATTTAATTGAAAACTAGAAATTACGCAATTAACTATTAACCCTTAGATCGCTACTCACAACAACGTAATTTCTAGTTTTGAATGGATTTAATTGAAAACTAGAAATTACGCAATTAACTATTAACCCTTAGACCGCTACTCACGATTGTCGTCTGCTGTTGTTTTTATATATTGCCTTATTTCTCAATAAAAACATGTTTTGACAGCACTTCAGAATCATGGAAATGATTCAGAATCATGGAAATGATTCTGAAGTGCCGTCAAAGCATGTTGTAAATTATTCTAAAGTGCTGTCATGTTTTTGATTATAAAAATGTTAAATAGAAAATAAATAGCAGACGACAAAAAAATTAAGATAGTGGTCTATGGGTTAAAGGTAACCCACATGTTCTTTATAGGAATTATTCTGTATATTATAGATGAAATTTTCTGGCAAAATAAACATTCATTCTCCATTACCCAGCGTATTGATTGGCAGTACACTGCAGCTCCATTATAACGCGGTCGCGTATAGCGCCATCTCCATTATAACGCGGGTCTCGTGGATACCAAAAAAATATTTAAAAAATCGAGAAAAAATAAAATAAAATAAATTGTCGGACGTCGTAGTCATCGTGTAATCAGTTGATTCGTGATTTCTGCAAGTTTATTCAAACAACGAAGTTCAAAGTCCATGAAAGCATTAGTATTAGTATGTTAGCAAATGTAATACATGTACCTTTAATCGGGTAATCATGTTAATAGGCATATTTATTAATCAATTCAATTACACATAATTGTCGCTAATAAATGGTTGCATGTTCGATCGCCTTTCTTTTGCTTTACTCCTGCTTTACTCCCAGGTGTAATATTTAGCGTTCTATAAATAGACTGGTGTTTCAGCATTATCTGGGTATGGGATCACATGGTCTATTGTTTACACTGCAGCCCACGGCAATCTCGCTTAAATCGTAAATTTCATTCATCAATATGACTTGCAGCGTAAACAATAGATCACGTGACCCCACAACCTGAGATTATGCACGTATCAACCGCATGAATAGGCAGGACACGTGACCATAGGCATTATTTATTATCAATTAATCCGTTTAAGCGTCTGTTGATCGCGAGTAGTATACATTGTAATAAGCGTCTGTCTATCGCGAGCACTATACAACATAATAAGCATGATTTCATAAATAACTCGTATGTTTAATACATCAATACACACAAGTTTGTATGTCATAGACATTATTAATAATTACTTTAACTTCTGTTCAAATGACATGATTTTATACGAGTCCGTTGCTAATGGAATTCTCGCAATAGTTGGTAACCGAAATGCGAATGATACCAGTAACCCGTGCAGTACCAGTACCCGTGCATGTCCCGAAATTTGATAACGCGGTCGGATTCGATCGCGGTTTGAAATCTTGGACCCCGACCACCGCGTTATAATGGAGCTGCAGTGTATTATACATTTGTATCAGACGTAAATTTCCACACTGATATCAGGAACGATAACCGCGTTTCCTTAAAATGTTAACCGACATATTTTTTGATCTGCAATGATCATACTTTATATGTCGAAAATATAATTTTTTCACGCGACATTTAATTATTATATTAAAACAATAAAAAAATATCATGCCTCATTTGCATATGAAAATAGCCTGATACCACCATGAGTCACTATCAATATAATAAATATTACTAATGATTATAATATATACATTGTATGTATAGCGGGCACTCGTAATTTTTAGAACTGGCGGAATAGCGACACAATTATACACTTATTAATTCCTATAAAGAATATTTTGTGCCTACTGAAATTCTGTCATAACTTTTACCAGGGATTCCGCTGGGGAAAAAAAAATCGCCACTTCAAAAAAAAATCCTGTCCCCAAATTTAAACGCACTAGCCAAAGCTGAGCGGTACCCTTTAATCGTAGAAGGTGTGCATTTTTTAACCTCAAACAAATAGATCAAAAATTCTGCTATCTGACCTACAGCCGGATTGCGTGAATCAATCGCCCTCTCGATACACCAATTAGTGAAAACTTCCCATTTGGCATCGTAACAGGAGGATGTTGATGGTCTTCTTGCCCCTGAAATGCAACTGGCAGCCTTCTCTGAAAATTGGTCACCTCTGACAGATTCCCGGATAATCTCCTGCAACCCGACGTTCTGATCTTGTGCAATACCCTCGGAATCAGGATAAAAGGGGGAAAAGCGTATGCATCCAGATGCCTCCACTCGAATGACATTGCGTCTACTCCCCAAGCTGCTGCATCCAGTACCGGGGAGACAAGTAGTGGGAGTTTTGTGTTTAATCTTGTCGCAAACAGGTCCACCATAGGATCTCCCCACCTGCTTATCAGAGCAGCGGCCACGTCCTTCCGCAACGCCCACTCTGTGAGCACTGGCTTCAAACCCCTTGATAGGTAATCTGCAAGAATGTTCTTTTTCCCTGCGTATAACTATGTCCCTCTGTCGGCACCAGAGAAGAAGCCGCCTCGTCTCCATGTACAGGTGGGCTGAGCGAGTTCCCCCCTGTTTGTTCAAGTAAGCAACCACGGTTGTGTTGTCCGTAGATACTTGAACAACTTTGCCCAGCACATGCTGTTCCGCTTGAACCAATGCCAACGTCACCGCCTTCATTTCCAGCATGTTGATGGGTTCCTGAGCATGTTCCCGACACCAGGTTCCCTTGAACAAAAGTCCCAACGGATCTAGATGTGCCCCCCAACCGACGCTCGACGCATCCGTCGACAGGAATAACACTGGCACCGGAGGTAACATGGGCACTGCCTGAAGGTACCTGTGCTCTATTGCCCACCACCGGAGGTGTCGCTTCAAATCGCTGGATAGCTGAATTATCATATCTAGAGGACATCGATGAGGCGTCCAATGAAACAGCAGATAGAACTGTAACGGCCTCAGATGTAACCGGCCCAGATCCACAAAATCTGCTGCTGCATTGAGGACGCCCAGCAATGACAGGAACTTCCGGGCGGTAATCACTGATAAATCGAGAATGGAGACCAATTCCAGTATGCTCTGAGTTCTCTCGAGAGGGACTCTTACTATGCCCCTGGATGTCAAAAAATTCATCCCCACGTAACAAAAATCCTGACTGGGAATGAGATCTGACTTTTCCAAGTTCGGAACTAGACCGAGACTGGTAATCGTCTCCCAGACTGTTGTCAGGTCCTGTAAGAGTACCTCCCTTGATCCCCGGTGCAGTAACCAATCGTCAAAGTACTGGAGGAGCTGAACCCCCTTCATTCGATTGACCGCCGCAACCACTTCCATAAGTTTTGTAAATACCTTCGGTGGCGTGGCAATTCCAAATGGGAGGACTGCAAACTGATATGCTTGGCCCTGCCACAGGAAACGAAGGTACTTCCGTGATGTTGGACGGATGGGTACATGCAGGTATGCGTCCATTAAGTCAATGGAAACGGCCCAGTC
The DNA here is from genome assembly GCA_029237695.1 of Conchocele bisecta. NCBI lineage: Eukaryota > Metazoa > Mollusca > Bivalvia > Lucinida > Thyasiridae > Conchocele > Conchocele bisecta. The sequence goes on along the minus strand of CM055275.1, from coordinate 55,499,225 downwards.
TCCCTGAGAAATAGCGTTGCGGATTGACCGAGCAGTCTCCATTTTGAAATGGTCCACTACCATGTACTTGTTGAGTGCCGATAAGTCCAGTACAGGCTGGATGGGTCCCGGACTACTTCTATCGCTCGTTTCTCTAGCAGAGATGCAACCTCTTGCTGAAGACACTCTCTCTTGAGTGTATCCCGACTGATCTCGTTCTCGGGTAACGATACCCTGAGTGGAGGATCCTTGATGAAAGGAATGCTGTACCCTTTCCTCACAATATCGAGAATCCAACTGCTGTTCGTTATCTTTTCCCATTCGTTGGCGAAGTAAGATAATCTCCCTCCTACAGGCAGCGAAGAGAAGGGTGTGCCGATCAGCGGATTTTCCCCGTACTACGTGAAAAAGAACCCCTCCGAGGCCTGGACCTGGAAAAACGAGACCCTCTACCACCCCCTGCCACGCCGCTGGAAACGGCCCCGCTGGCCTGGAGCTGGTGTAGGGGGGGTATGACGGGAGGCTGGCGGCGTAAATCCGCCTGTGCTTGTAGAAGGCTTAGACAATGTCGCCTGATTGGACTGCATATTCCTAGCCGTGATAATGGGCTTGCGAAATCTAGGCAATGTGTTAGATAGCGCATTTCTCTGTCTGTCGGCTAAATCCTCTGCAGCCACCTCTGCACATTTACCACCTAACAAGTTGGGAGATGTCAAGGGATCGGAGTGTCTCTCTACTCTTGCCCAGTAGGACCGATGCACTCGCAATAGCTGCGTCTCTACGAGAAAGGAGCATATCAGTTGACATAGACATGGCTGACCCCATGATGTGCCTGCTAGCCTTGGCCGCCGACTGTAGAAGTACCAATAAAGTATCATATTGTTCCTCCTGATTCAGACCCTTATTCAAAGCAGCCAGAAACAAATCCAAGTGTGATGACATTGTAACCATCATTCTAGCTCTAGCTTCCAGAGATTCCGCTAGAACCGGTGTTACTATGGGAGGGCACGGACCACGAATCCCCACTTTCTGAGCATCATTGTCGAGCATGGGGTTCCGGACCGGCCAATGTTCCTTATGTACCCGGTATGACTTAGGTGCCAACCTTCTAAGGAAGTCCTTGGGCACGTAAGACCCAGCCTTAACAATATCCAACCCAGAATCCGTCTCCAGACTATCTGCCATTGCCTTCACTGTAGACGAATGTGGGAGCATGGGCAACCCTGACTCAACTTGGGCCTCTTCCAACTCCAGAAGTGACCTCACCCTTTGCCCCTTAGGGCGCGGTTGAGAAGGGCAATGGTTTTCATCATTAACTAATGCGTAAACTGCTGCAATAGCATCAGCATAGTTAAGAGTAGGGGTATCCTCATCATGCTCACCTCTTTCGGCATCCGAACCTAACGAAAAAGTATTCTCAGAAACATTCACATACTCGCGAACAGGCAAGTCTCCCTGTGCCTGAATGACCGTAGGCCCTGCCACAGGCTCTACTGTATCCGTATGAGTGAATAACGTTGACCGAGTGCAATTCTGAGATTGCACCAGGCCCTCAATCAATGATTTCAGAGAGCTAACAAGTTCCCCAGCCTCTGAAACTGGTGGAGACTGATGACGCCTCTTGTGTTTGCGTCGCCTCACCTCAGGTGAAGATGAACATGAAGACGAAGAAGATGAACTGTATCTCCTCTTTGTCTTTGAGTGTTTGGAGCGTCTATCAAACTCCCTAGACCTACGGGATACTCTGTCCATAGTGTTAGTAACAGAGCTACCCGTAGCAACAAACTGGCTATTCAACACAGATTCCCCTGTATCTATCCCATAGCTATGTGTCACTGCTGAATCCGGTACAATACTAGAGCCAGGCACTGGGTTCCGTACGGAGTACACCAGTGCACCAGCTCCTTCAGATGGGAGAACCTGTGAGGTTTCCACTGTATTTACCGGTTCAGATTCAGCACACCCACCACACTCCATGCTAGTGGTGGTCTCCTCTGTAGGAAGCCCGACTGGCTTTTTACCACTTACCTTTGTTCTACCTTTTTTTACCTTTCGCCAACTTCCAGGTACGGTGACCCCAGGAAAAGGTCACCGCACACGGCTGTTCCATTGAACACCCACAACACACAAAACATGTTTGCACATGATTATCCCAGTCAAAAAATGCTTTCCCGCATTGAACACACTCCATAATATACCACACTCACCTAGGTGTCTACACACGCCAGAATAAATCCACTCCACGTGGCTGGCGTGTGTCGCCGTGTTGACAGAAATTTGTAAGCACGAAAACCCAATACACTTATAAACTCCGAACTATTGTCAACTAAACAGACGACAAAGCGACATTGAGTTCATGTGTTTTAAAAAAATTGTGCTATTTTTAGATGGCGGTCATCTTGGATTAAGCGATGACTCCCATTTTACAAAATCTGAAAATGCTTCACCCAGCATCGGCCATGTGGGTCCTGAGAAAAAGACGTTAACAATCTTGAATAAATGGACCTTTTGGTGGCCATCATGGATGACATAATCATTCGATTCCGACAAATATTGCACCAGAGTGATCGCCTCATTGATACCTTCAATTTGATATATGACATGACCATATTCAGTCAAAAATAAAATTTGACCCCAATTTGACCCCACGGGCCACGCCCATTTTTGACCCCGGGGTCACCATTTTAACAACTTTCAAAGAGCAATGTACATCGATCATTCCTACCAAGTTTCGTCGAAATCCCCGGCTAGCGGTTCATGAGAAGAAGATTTTTTAAGAATTTATGCTATTTTTAGACGGCGGCCATCTTGGATTAGCGATGACCTCCATTTTAACAAATCTGAAAAGGCTTCACCCATGGACCATAACTTTTAAGTTTGGCTACCATGGGCCAAGCGGTTCATGTGAAGAAGAATTTTGAAATCTCTAATAAAAGAACGACCTTTTGACATTTTGGCGGCCATCTTGGATGACATAACAATCCGATTTGGACAAAAAATGTACCAGAGTGATCGCCTCATTGATACCTTCGATTTGATATATAACATGACCATATTCGGTCAAAAATAAAATTTGACCCCAATTTGACCCCACGGGCCACGCCCATTTTTGACCCCGGGGTCACCATTTTAACAACTTTGAAAGAGCATTGGTACATCGATCATTCCTACCAAGTTTCGTCGAAATCCGGCTAGCGGTTCATGAGAAGATTTTTTAAGAATTTATGCTATTTTTTTTAGATGGCGGCCATCTTGGATTAGCGATGACCTCCATTTTAAAAAAACCAAATCTGAAAAGGCTTCACACATGGACCATAACTTTTTTTGGGCTACCATGGTTTCCCCAAGCTTTATGTGAAAGAAAATTTTGAAATCCTCTATAAAAGAACCCGAACCCTTTTGACCTTTCGGTTTTGGCCATCTTGGATGGACATAAACAATCCGAATTTTCGAACAGAAAATTTTGCAAACCAGAGTGATCGCCCATATACCTTCAATTGAAAATATTATACATGACCATATTCGGTCCCACCTAAAATTTGACCCAATTTATTCCCCCACAGGGCCCACCCCTCTTTTGACCCCGGGGGCACCATCAACTTGAAAGAGCATTGTACATCATCATTCCTACCAAGTTTCGTACGAAATCCGGCTACGGGTTCTGAGAAGTAAGAATATGCTATTTTTTAGATTGGCGGCCATCTTGGATTAGCGATGACCTCCATTTTAAAAATTGAAAAGGCTTCACACAAGGACCATAACTTTTAAGTTTGGCTACCATGGGCCAAGCGGTTTATGTGAAGAAGAATTTTGAAAATCTCTAATGAGAACGAACCTTTGGCCCTTTCCGGCGGCCATCTTGGGAGACATAACAATCGATTTCGACAGAAAATGCCCAGAGATGAATCGCCTCATTGATACCTTCAATTTGATATATGACATGACCATATTCAGGTCAAAAATAAAATTTGACCCCAATTTGACCCCACAGGCCACGCCCATTTTTTGACCCCGGGGTCACTATTTTAACAACTTTGAAAGAGCAATGTACATCGATCATTCCTACCAAGTTTCGTCGAAATTCGGCAAGCGGTTCATGAGAAGATTTTTTGATTTTAAGAATTTATGCTATTTTTAGACGGCGGCCATCTTGGATTAGCGATGACCTCCATTTAAACAAATCTGAAAAGGCTTCACCCATGGACCATAACTTTTAAGTTTGGCTACCATGGGCCAAGCGGTTCATGTGAAGAAGAATTTTGAAATCTCTAATAATAAAAGAACGACCTTTTGACCTTTCGGTGGCCATCTTGGATGACATAACCATCCGATTTCGACAAAAAATGCACCAGAGTGATCGCCTTGTTGATACCTTCGATTTGATATAAGATATGACCATATTAAGTCAAAAAATAAAATTTGACCCCAATTTGACCCCACGGGCCACGCCCATTTTTGACCCTGGGGTCACCATTTTAACAACTTTGAAAGAGCATTGTACATTGATCATTCCTACCAAGTTTTGTCGAAATCCGGTTGGCGGTTCTTGAGAAGAAGATTTTTGAAGAATTTGTGCTATTTTTAGACGGCGGCCATCTTGGATTACGTAATGACGTCATTTTAACAATTTTGTAATCCCCCTACCTAAGGACCATGACCATGAAGTTTGGTTACCGAGGAGAAGACGTTTGAAAATGTTCACGGACGACGACGGACACATTGCGGTAACAATAGCTCACATGAGCTTCGCTCAGGTGAGCTAAAAACAGGTAAGATTGCTATTAATATAGGGATTTATAGGGACAAAACTCAATATTTTACGGCATGTATGTGTGTACGTAAAGGATTTTTTCGAGAGGAGGTGGGCACACATGAGCTTTTGTTATTTTTTCCAGCAACATTGGGGTTGGAAGTAAACAAAAAAACAAAGTTACCCCAGAAAAAAAATGTCGAGGGGAGGTGGGCACACATGTGCTATTGTTATTCTTTCCAGCAACAATGTATATTGGCGTCGAGTGAAAAAAAAACACTAAGTCAACAACCCAGCATGCGCCGACAGTTCGCCTCAACTTTTTACAGAAATTCAAACATACCGCAAAACGATCGAGTGTAAAAATCATAAAAAGAAAACCACAAAATCTGAGACAAGGCGGCTGCCTCATCTGCCTCATCCTGGCTACGGGCCTGACCAGTATTATTTTTATTTAGAAAATTATGCCTTTAAAATAAATATTCACAAATTTTAAAATTGTAGTTGTCAATGTCAATCAGAATTTTCAATCCCTGTGGTGTTGATCTCTCTACAATGAAACACCCCCTCTTTCATGAAGATAGAATGAAGCTACATACATGTATAATAATAAAAGCAACGTATGTAGATGCTATGGCCAGTTTGAGAAACTGTTACGACCTGGTTAACCAAAACGTGTGACGGACTGACTGACATACGGACGTTCAAACATTTGGGAGTTATGAGCTTTTTGTTCTTTAAAAGATCAAAGGATTAGCTCCTAAAGATCAATGGAATTACGAGCTTACCGACTATAACAAAGGAATCCTTTGTTACTAACCCTTACCCTAAGCTCCTAAACCCCCGATGTTGGCCCGGACAGACAGACGGACGAACGGACGGTCCGAACACTGTGTGCCACCAGTTTCCGGTGGCATAACAAACCCATTTGATATATTGTTCGCAGGACATATTGATTTTGAGACGATCCCCGCAAATCTTGATTTGTACGCAAATTAGGATGATCTGTTACTGCCGGAAGCACGTGCGTTATTATTGACGTCTGTGTTCAGTGACATGGTGTGATTTATGAACCAAGCTTCTTTCCAATTATAGAGGACATGATTATACATAATATTATTCACAGAGTTTGTTTCTTCCAAACTAACTGTTTATACATTTTCAGTGAAATTACTCTGGAGCAACTTACTTTCGCTTTACCTGGTTACGTCATTGTGTTTCTTGAAGCTTTATGCACGGCAAGGAAACTGCTATATCAAAGTAAACATGTCATTGTGTGGGGGATGGATCACTGTTCCTAACGGTAATATTTTATTTATTTTAAATGTACAATATAAAAAAATATTGTGTTAAAAAGTATATACCTATCCGCTTAGACATAGCACTATGGCTTTCACTACCGTTACAGCCATAGACCTCACAGATACCTACTGTAGCGACTTGATTTCAAGATTTGAAATCTGTCGATTATTGTCTAAATACGCGTCTAATGGTGCTAAACCAGCAGTGCAAAGCCAGAAATTATATTAAATAGCCTGTATGAGTTACAATGGGTGACTTGCCTATTAAAATAAAGTGTTTATCGCTCCTTTTGTCCGACTACATAAATTGTACAAAGTTTACACGCTATTGTCGCCATTTTGCCGAAGAATTTCCGGCAGAATAAATTAACTTCCGTAATTCTGTTTTTAGTCCGGAGGCCAAAGGCCGATTTTGGGGCTTAACTTCGTTTTGAATAACAAGTTTTTTACTACTGATTTTGCCTATGTAGACTTTCTAGTTTTATAATCCGACTCATGCAAATCTGTTACCCTTGAGCATTTGGAGAAATCTGCATAAATTCAAGATGGCTGCCACCAAGATATATTGTGCGATATAATTGCATCCCCAGAAGGAAATTAAACCATCTAAGAGAGTATAATGAATGTATTAACGCGTTGACACAAACGGGCAACTTTAAAATTCAATTCCTTAACAGCATATAGAAAAAATCCAAGATGGCCGCCAAACATTTTACATACTTTCATTAATTCGTCATATCAAAGAATATACGTTTTTTAATTATGTGTTTAAAACAATGAATGTGTGTTTTTTAACTTTGATGTGAAATTATATACTAATCTATATAACACAAGTCCAAGATGGCAGCCATATATGAATATATTACAATGTACTTGCAACCGTATCTTAAAATAAGAAACACTATATACTTGCAATCATATCAGAGCGAATATTTGCATACCAATATTGTATTTAGGTATATAATTATTCCAATACATTGGGTATGTATTTAGACACATGTTTCAATCGCATTAGTCCAAGGTGACCACCAAATATCATATTACCTGATAACTAACTTGTGTAGTAAATAGCTTTTGTAATTACACACCTTGATAGACCATTAGACAGCATCGGCAATAACGTAAGTCTAATATGGCCGCCGGATAAGAATATAGTACCTTATAATAGTAATACAATTATATTATAACATAAGATTTAAACTCGTGCATTCAGTTAGATATTTTGATATTGTTTTGTCTTGTCTTGTCATTACATAGAAGCATTCATACTTCTATTGTTGGCAGGGAGATATATTGTACTTCCCAATTTGTAAAAACACCAGATGTCGTCGTTTATATCATTGGCTCCAAAAACGCAAATGCTCAATGTGATTTACTGTGCAACATCGCATGAAATGGCTCCTCTAGATAGTGTCATTAACAACTTGAGTGTCTGGATATAGCAATTGAATAAGTACAAATGGATGATACGTCTATATTTCTGTCACAATCGGTGACTACGTACAATAACATAGTTCAGCCATCAGTAGCTTATTCCAGTTTCTGACTACCATTACGTGCTTTCAACCTACTTAGTACAACCACATAGCTGATAGTATTGGCCACATGTCTTCTTTCTGTGAAAGTAGTCAGTTTCCACAAAGCGGCTGTATGCACATGATGGTTGATGTACACCACTTTAATATCACTTATTACTTTGTAAGCTGCAAGTAATTGAATGTGTTTTTCAGACCACTATCGCCGATGTAAAGCAACATATTTTATATGATGAGGTAAAGTATGTACACATGTACATCAATTTTCTCTGTGTATTGTTTCAAAGATAAGCAATACAAATACTTTATTTGTGTCGAATTATTGTGTAGTTATATGCCATTTAATGAGTTTTACTTATTTAAACATATGACAGAATTCAGCACCTGTGAATGCATATGATATGTAAAAACTAAGACATGACGCCGTCAGTATACATAAATGTGGATCAAAGAAAACAACCGTAATCACAAATATAATAATTTCGAGAAGAACATGGAGATGCTATATATTAAATACCACAGGTAGGACACAGCTAATACAAATGTGATTGATATTATATGACAGACAATCTAGTTGTGCCACTACTAAATACTCACGGTAACAAAAACGATTATAGTACATGCAGACAGCAATGCACATGGTACACAACCATATATAGAACGTGACAAACTTCAAAGTACCATAATATGGATATGAGGCATACAGTATTCACGCAATTTGATAGACTAATATGAAAATGCTGTTTGTGTCATCATAATTGTACATGTATCATTGTTTTCTTATAGTTATATTTACAATATTAGCTTTCAATTACGGAAACCGATACATTTTGTGTAATTAATGTCTTTTTGTGTACAGTATACATGCATTAATCATTTTTTATTCATCATTGCCTTGTATAATACTGTCCTTTTCACTTATGATGGAGAGGTTTGCAGGAGAAATTATATGGTGTTTAATCAGGTTCATCCACCCAACTGGACTGTTTTGACAATACCAAAGCGGCATCCTTTGTTGTCATGTCTTCGTGTATTGCACTTCAATATGATTGTTTTTTTTTTAATGTTTGGACTGTTGGGTAATAGTTGTTGTCCATGTATACTGCATCTCTAGAGCCTCCATTAGCCATATATTTATTTCCTTTGAAATGTAATATTTAATCATTACACGATATGATTGCCATTGCGAGGTAATTTATCTTTATATATACGTCTGCCATGTATATAAGTATCTAAGAGATATATTTACTTATAATCCTAGTAATTATATGCAATTTGTTCAATATAAGGTAACATTATTTTTATATTTGGCGGCCATCTATGATTTCTGCTATTGGTAGTTATCTAATTGTATTCCTAAGGCCAGTTTTTTTTTATTAGTTGGTTTACAGATCCGCCGACCCGATTTTTTGACAAGTTGGAAAAAAATAAAAATTTTAATTTCCAATTTTTTTTTAGATTTTTTTACCTCCGATCCAAAAAAAATAAAAAAAAATTTTTTTTTTGCTGTGCCGAGAAAAGTAAGTGGCGGAAACCGGATCTTCACAGCAGCGACAACAACAACAACCTGCGAATGGACGATTCGATATGATTTGATATATCTCCAATATGATTTGATATATCTCTGTTTCAGATTGAATGCAAAAATACAAAACCTTAACGCTGCTCGGGTAAATGGCCTATATTTTCTGTTTTCTTGCTCCGATGTGCTTCATATTTCATGTATGCGTTCTTCCAGGGTCCTCTACCGCCGCCATGCCAAAAATCCACACTCGTGCCACCCCCACTGATATTCGTTTCAACTATATCGCCGCTTCGTTGTCTTGTATTTAATTATACCAGATACGGTATTAATATGTACGCATTACGCAACCCATTCACAGTGATCAACATTCAACAGTATGTGAATATGAAACTGAGTTGCTATGTAGAATATAAAGAAACTTGCTGAACCGACTCCCTATGTTAACCGACAAAATCTTGGTCCGAGACGATGCCGGTTAACACAAGTTTCACTCTATCACAATCACTGGCCTTTTTGTTTTTTACCGACCACAAACCGACCCAACCATGAGCCTTAAAAAGGTGAACCGATCCAATGATGTGCCTTAAAAATGTGATTTTTTTTATGGTATTCGGACCGTCCGTCTGTCCGTCACACGTTCGGTTAACCACTGCGTAACAGTTTCTCAAACCGGCCATATCTTCTACATAAGTTGGTTAACATCTGCTAACAGTTTCAACCGCCATATCTTACAGTTGCTCAAGTTCTTCAATATTTCAACACATCATTCATTGGTATGTGTGCTATACCTGCCTTGTCATACTTTATATTACCTTGACCTTTTGACCTTCACAGGGCTGCTGAAAGGACTTAGCAATTTCGGTTAACAGTTTGTCACAGTTTCTCAAACTGGCCATAGCATCTACATAAGTTGCTTAACTGCTTCAATATTTCCATACTTCATTCATTTGCTTGTATGCTACACCTGCCTTGCCATACTACATATGACCTTCACCCTTTGACTTAACACTTTTGGTTCACCCGTTTGTCAGTTTCTTCAATATGCCGCCGGTGGCATCCGCGTTCGACGATTTTTTTTTTTTTTTTTTTATTTCCCCGACCGACCCAACCCTGTGCCAAAAAGAATAAAAAAATTGAAAAAACTTTTTTCCGACCGACCGACCCGATCTCGCGGGAAAAAAATCCGTAAACCAACAAATAAAAAAAAACTGGCCTAAGTTAGTAAAAACGTTCATAGTATACATAACTTCAGTACTTTTATTCCAATTTACTACCATATGACATCGATGTGCAATTATATACTTAATTATTATTCTCTGTGATGATCGTCATGGGATAATTTCTGTATATATTTGCGGCCATCTTGGACTTTCGTTCTTCACAAATGTGTCTAGTTACTATCAAATTTACTGTAAGCGTTTATCATATCAATATATCCAAGATTATTATACATGTTTTCATATGGAGTGTACGTGGGAGCAGTCATATGCAAAATATCATGTTACGTTTGGCGGCCATGTTGGATTTTTACCATTTAACAGTGAATTGAAATTTAATGTTGATCACTTATCTCGATAAGTCAAGTAAATCCACTTTATGCTGTTAATGTATGCTAATACCTCATGTGGAAACAACTATATATGACACACTATAACTGTTTGGCAGCCATTTTGGATTTATGCAAATTTCTCAAAATGATCAAAGATGACATAGTGTCATCAGTCGGATTCTTGATGTTGATGATCTGCGCAATCAAAATCGCCAATAAAAAAAAATATTTTATTCCAAATAAAGTTAAGCTCCTGCATGGAACGTGTCATACACTTGGCTGCCAGACTATCTGACATCTGAGCGGGAAACCCCCACATACGTCAATCGATTTCATTGGTCGGTTACTTTGCAGATTTCCGATATTGTACCTCGGAAATAAAATGGCGACGGTGATAAACTGAACGTGTTATGCACGCTGTTTTACAAAGAAATGGTTGAGAAATAACTAGTAAGGAAAGTAGTTGCATATAAATTATGAATGAAATTTGGTGTATTAATATTATTTAAACGTATTGTCAGATGATTTCGGTATCGTACAGTTCACGAAGTGTCAAAATTATGCGCGTATTCGTATCGAGTATTCGAGTTTAGAGTTCGCTATGTCACCCAATGGGATGGAAGCCAGTCTCTATAGCAAAGCAAATAATAAATGAAAAAAGTCAGATAATGAAAAATAGAAGTTAAACATGATATAGAGACATGGCATGTTAGTCTACTATCCGCTATACCCTAAAATCCGCTATACCCTAAAGAACTGTATAATAAAAATTAATAAATTTATCCTTAAATTGAAAATTTCTCCCTCAAAGTATACTTTGCTAGATAAGTATACTTTGCAATGTTGGTGAAATATGCTACAGATGTTCGTGAATTTGGAAGTTTCGTGACTCGTGCGACTCGCAGCCGGCAGTCCGTGAGAAAAAAAATGACGCAACTTACTGTGACGTAACATCTGGAAGCAGCAGAAGCATGAGAGAGAACATTTTCTAATTTGTTTGATCTACTGAAATGTTTTCGTAACAACGCAGGAATTAAACGCCTACTGTCAAAAGAAGTGTTAAATGCGCCGTTTTTCGACAGCAAAAGTACACGTGCAGCCATGATTGTTGTTGTTGTTGTTTCTCCCGTTCGACCTTGAAACCGTCCGTATGACTGAAGTGCGCAATGGATGTTTCGGGCGAAATGGGCGCAATTATAGTCCGCAGACGATAACTTGCTACAAACCGGTCATAAACAAAACACATAATAGGTGAGACAGGTAAATATACTCGTGCCAGTATTCCTTTTCAATATTGATTTTGAGATTACTCATCAAGTCTTATGTAGTCGAGGGGTTAGAGTGGCGGATATCAATGCGTCGAATCTTAGTTTTTCATACATGCATGTATATTTTCATTTCTTTACATTTTATTATATATTTATTTTGTATACTTGTTCATGGGCGGATTCAGCGGGGGTGTGACGGACCTGGCGCCCCCCCCCCCCCCCACCCCACCCCCTGCCGAGTAAATATTTGTTACAAGTTACAAGGCACGTTTCATACCAAATGCCATTTATTCCATGCATTTTTCGGTCGTTTTCTTATTGTTTCAAAATTTAATGGTTTTCAAACAAAAATCATGTCTAAATATGCTGTGACAGTGTCAATATGTTTGCTCCAAAATGCGCCAGAACGCAGGAAATGCGATGTAGATTTCAAAAAATTTCCGGGGGAAAATTCCCCCGGACTCCCCTCGCGCTATCATGAGCTCAGCTCGGTCGACTATTTTGCAATACTTGACATATTATCGAACGAGCTTAGCTCGTTCGATACTATAGTCAAGTATTGCAAAATGGTTACGTCCCCCCCCCCCCCTCCCCCCCCCCCCTCCCCCCCCCCCCCCTAACCCGAAATCCTGGATCCGCGCCTGATGTAGAACGTTGGTCTCACTTTGAAGAAAGCTAATAACTGAAGGCACATTTCATATCTGTGTACTTGAAGAGTATGTTCTCGTCGATCATGTCACATCGCCGTTTCACTGATTCCCTTCTCCAGCAATAAGTCATAAAAATAACAGAATTATATCGACAAAGGTAATGAGTTTGTGAGGTTCGAACTCTCGACCAAATAAAATGAACAAAAGTTCTGCAAACGGATATTCCCCCGCTTCATTACCACTGAGCCACACTACACGTCTATTTTGCGCACCAAGATACACTATTATATTGTCATGCATGCATGTGCACTTTATCATGCAGCTATTATGCACGAACACGAGGCTAGGATATGATAATACACGTGGTCTATCTATATTTGGACTTATCGATTGACCTCCAGCAACTTATTATCGTCTGTCATTTATAGTTCTGTGTACATAACTCTAATTACATTTCGTTGCACTGCATTACATAAGAGTTATGACGACGTATAGTCTTTCCAAATGTGCGTTTAAAGCGTTCTTTGTTTACTTTCTACATCGTGGAGAGTGACCTAATATTTTTTACAATACACACTTTATTAGGTAAGTTTAAGGTAATAGTGTCGTGCCATATTGTAGAATTGTCTCTCAATAACAATATAGCGAAGTATGAACGTCAACGCCTTGCAAGTTGTTTTCTATATTTTAGTGTGCGAAGTGTAAATGCTATTACGCACATTTTTACTGTGTATCGTGGTGTAGCGATATAGTACAACCGGCTGTCTATAAAGTGGAAAACGTGCGGCGCAGTGAGATGCGTATATACGTGCACCAGAATCGTTCACTTTATTGTAATTTTCTGAGGTTTTGGTAATAGATACATGCATGACTTAGACATTTCATAATCCACCGACTGACAAGCTCAAATACTCGCCATGGCGACCATATTGGACAAAGCCAAGATGGCCGTCACTCAGAAAGGAAATCTGTATATCTTTAACTAAATAGCATACAGTAACAAATATTATTTGTTTATGGGTTTTCAATGACAAGGAACACAATAAATAAGATATTTCTGCAATTTAAGATCAAATTCAAGGTCACATTACAGTTTCAAGGACAAAATAGTGAACAATATACGATGTCAGCTCGAATATCCATGTAGAGATCAGTATATATAACAATGTCCAGATTACGTTGTAATCCCTGGATTATATATATATACATATAGCAATTAATATCCAAAGACGACGTTATATAAGTTACGAGTTCATTACCACCACTAAAGACGTATAGGAAACGTCGTCTTTGGAATTGCTATATGTTTTATTCAGTATTTAGTTGTGATTTTCAAGGATAATAATATATATATGAACTCATGTATCTACTATCGTCATTCAACGTATATTACTCAAAATGTATAATTCCTTCTCCAATATCTCATCCCAATATTTTGTAGCTGTTGATGAAAAGAAAATAAATAATTTCGTAAATGACGCCAATATATATTTAAACAATATAAAAAGAGCAAGCAGAGTCCAATTTCGTCGCCACATTTCCTTTGGGGTGTTGTACTTTTCTTGTAGATTATTTAAAACAATATATATATTCAAAATCATAGCATACAAAAAACAGAGATGAGGTACAAGAGGTAACCTTAAAGTCACTCATATTAAAGACTTACAAAATATAAACATCACAACTCTGTCTGCACCATCTTCACCAAAATGTAAACTATCATTCGCGGTAACACGTACAGTCAATATGAGTCATTAATTTGAATTGTAAGTGACCTCATGCATCACTTTCATTATTGGTTCATCCACCTTCGCATTTGCAAAGAGACGTGTACCACACCCCATGGCCAGCTTTGCAACACTTGCATAGACCACGACATGCATTCCGACAACCACAGTGAAGAATAGAAGAAGCGAACATGCCTTGCTGGCATCTGTCAGTTCATTCCAGAAAGGCATCCACTGTTTTGTTTTCTCATCTAGCTCCCACTCCAACATGTTAAAGTCTGGGACCCCCTAATGACATGTAGCAGCATGACTCCAGATAAAACAAGCCTGAATAATGTACCTCTTTAAATGTTCAAACAGAACAGCAGAGTGTGTGGGAGGTATGACTTAATGGTAAAACAGGCCGGGTGAGAACAGTTGTTGTATTGCCTGGTTCATTGTCGCCGCACTGCAACTTTCACTGTACGTAATTACATGAAAGCGCTCAAGCCGCTGCATGTGGTTCGAATATAATGGAAATGCATTGTGGTAGTCAATGCATGAGAGCCAGCAAAGTCTCTATTCGTCATTTGAGAGGTTATTTGTCTTAGTGTGGTCCAAATTGTCCATATATGTAGACGTGAAGACACCTGATCTCATATTGGAAGGCAAGAACACACCATCAGTTTCAATCCGTGTGCAAACACTTCTAGCAACAGCCACATTAACTTCCCGTATGTGGTCATATGATAGAACTACAGTTGATGAAAGGCCTCAACGAGATGCTTGAGCCGTGCATTAATTGTTGTCCATTTTGATACCAATATACAGTGGAGAGGTGTCTCATGATATATCTGCTATGGCGCATCTGAGTGATCCCAGTTCTATAAATTAGCCAATTATCCAAGTATTTTATTTAAATGTCGATTTGACCTTAATTTTTACAATACATCACAACATTAGCATTAATTGTGACCATGAATCACAAAATTAACATGCAAGCTTGGTTTATATAAAGCACATATGTTGACTGCATTGTAACTATATAGTACTAATTAACTTCGGAAAGTTAAACGGGCAAACGGCCATTGGATTAATTGACACATTTTCTGGACTCGTATATGCTCGGGTTTTGAAGGTATTCGAGCCAATTCCTAAATATAAGGTAAAACAATATTGTGGTGGGCAGATCTCCGTACGCTCGTTGGGTGAAAGTACTTGTATGTTAATTTTGGATAGGGTTATGCTAAAATGGCCCTCCTGATTTATACTGACGCCGCATCCCATCTCCGAGGTCACGTTCCGTTATGATGTCCAGGGCCCGGTTGTTCAAAACATCAGTTAGCTTAACGGACTGTTAAATCCTTAACTGAATGGTTAACATCTCTGTTAAATGTTAAATCCTTAACTGAATGGTTAAAATCTCTGTTAAAACAGAGATTTTAACCATTCAGTTAAGGATTTAACAGTCCGTTAAGCTAACTGATGTTTTGAGCAACCGGGCCGTGACTGGGGGAGGCAGCTTGCAGATTTGTTTGATCGGTGGCTGAGAGGGACATCCACAAACACCTAGCTATAGTGTTTACCAATTTAATTGTATCGGTAGCAGGTAAATAAAGCAGGTAAATTATATAATAACGTTAGTATCGAACAAAATATGTTATTGCATTGTTGATATATATATATAGCCATACAATTCGGACAGATTTCGTGAACTTTTAATTCATAAGATAAACATGTTCGTAAGATGAGTTTTATATAACTATATAGTTTTACATAATGTATCACACCAGCGTGTGTGCTTTATAAGTACTTACTGTTATCGTATATTACCTACATATATAGGGGCCATTGCACCTGAACAAATTCGCCACAGGTTTTTAAAACTTGTCTGATGCGCATGCATATACTATCAAATTTAGTTTGCGCTTAATTACGAACTATATACTTAATTAGTCGTACGAAGTTCAGTGGAAGGTCCTAAGAATACATATTTTCTTCGAACACAGAACAGACAAACTCGACCAGACGTTATACCAAGACCCTTAATGGCATTTCACAACACAGTAGACAACAATGCTGTTTTGTTTTTTCTAAGACCCAATGTGCGAACTTTTGAGGCCAAATCCACACCCTCAAATTGTCATAAACATTCGCAATGAAATGAATTCTGTGACCTCCAGTGGTTGGA
This sequence comes from Conchocele bisecta, assembly GCA_029237695.1. Lineage (NCBI taxonomy): Eukaryota > Metazoa > Mollusca > Bivalvia > Lucinida > Thyasiridae > Conchocele > Conchocele bisecta. Next base: position 55,482,771 of record CM055275.1, on the reverse strand, counting down.
TAAAATGTAGGTCGACCGAACAATTCAATAAATATAGAAAACAATCCGCAAAAGTAGTTCATGATATATTGCCTAATTATTTAACATGTAAACAACGACATACATTGACAACATTTTCATTACACAGTACTAGATAGTGTAAGTTAAAAAAATACAAAACAGTTGATAGTTATTTGGAATAACACGTAATTGGGTTATCAGTGCGCATGAATTGATTATGTTAATGAGGAGATAATTGCATGTGAGTGACCTACTGCGGCTTTGCTGGGTTATTTTTGGAACAGTCAGCGGATGTTCCCGTGTGTATATTCGATATTTAGGTCGCTACAGCTGATTTTAGGTCAAGTAAATGAAGTGGACATTGGAAGATGGACAGTAGCGTGAAAGGTAGGTCACTGTTACCTAGGATACGCAGCTTAATTCCCTCGGACTGTGGTCTAATTTACTCGATTTTTGTTCGACGTGGAAGAAAAAAATGGCGCTAAACCAGATGTGATTTCCACATGATGCAGCGATTTAACGAACTGTTTTTGTTTGCAAAGTATTCAGCTGCATTTTCTTGGTTATTTTGTTGATTGAATGATTTTAGTTTCATATGCAAACGATCCAGACGCAACTCTATGATGAACGTCTACCGTAAAACGGCTGATTTTGAGATCATTGGTAAACGTGAAAATGCAATTTTCGTCGAAAGATGACACCGGCGTTGTGGTAAACTTGTATAGATCACGTGCTATATGAACATCGGCTTTTAACACTAATGCTACGTCGTTACATTAACCATTCCATCCACGTGTGTTGATTGTCAATTAGTTGTTTGTGTCGGTGCCCTTTGATCTAAAGGATTGGCTCAATCAAGTGACGGGCGAGTCCACTCTAAAACGACGGGTGGAAAGGTCGATAACTCACACAATCGAATCGAGCGATTGCACAATTTTATCTCAACACGTGTTGTTTTACAATTTTTAATTAATGTTGAAGATAATCGATAGTTCCAGTAAAGTAGATTACTTCAACTGTATTAAATTATAATTGAGCAACTGAGTGAATTGCGTGTCTATTATTTTTGAGGGTGTGGATTGTGCAAATATTTACCATTGTCTTTAAAGCCTAAATAAAGGCACTGGGTGTTCGATGTGGATGCAATGTGAACAAAACTGTTGGTAAAACAGCACTTGATGGAAGGCTAGATTTGTATCGGTTTTCTGAATATATACAACCCTATGGACGACCTGAAAATAGAAAGTAAAGTATTTAAACATTTTTATGCCACCGGGTTTCGAAGAAACTGGTGGCATATAGTGTTTGGACCGTCTGTCTGTCCGTCCGTCACACTTTTCGGTTAACCACAGTTTCTCAAATATGCTGCAGGTGGCATCCGCGTTCGACAGACGCATTTCTTGTTTTTATTGTAAACGCATACTAGTTTTGCTAAATATAGCTTTCATATCACCCGCTGGTGCGCTCGCACATAATAACCACGTGCCTTTCTTTCACTAGTTAAACTAGGCACGTCAGCGATGATGTTCGGTAGGTTTTTTCTTTATGATCATCCACATTCTGGAAGTCGGCGTGATGTATCACTAGTCACGTGACGCGATATGTTTTAATGACCATTTAACATTTAGTTGTTTAAATGTTCAAAAATTATTAAATTATATAGGAAACGGGTCAGATTTCCCACTGCACTCCTTGACAGGGGAGATAATTATAGCCTGCATGTGCGCGAAGCCGCGAAATGGACGAAGTCCGACTTCCAGAATGCATGTCATTAGCTTAGAAAATCTCAGCTCTACGCATGTGTTTTACTTTTACTATTTCATCTGTCTTATATTTTCTGTATCCGTGAGATATATGCATCTGACGGATACAGAAAATATATAAAAGGCATGAAATAGTAAAACACATCCATAGAGCTGAGATTTTCTTAGCTAGCCTGTTATACATGTACATAGATACCATGCTGACTGTCAATTATATTGTCGCCATCATATTGATAGCTTGTTGAACAAAATCTTACAAAACAACATCAAGTGTTACTGTTCTAAGCTGGTGTGCCCCGTGCAGGCACCGGGGCGGGATCAACTGATCCTGAGAATAGTGCTGCAGTAGCCATTGCTTGTCGTAAAAGGCGACTAAACTGGCTTAACGATTGGGTTCATACTTTCCGGAACCCACTATACCGGATTTGGCCCTCATGTACATTTTTGGCTTTCTTGTATGTGAGAGTTGAGTCGGGCTATGCCCCATATATAAAAGTAATATTAGCGCTAATCCTATTACTTTTAGGGGATGGGATAAATGATGCTGGTGTGGCGAGGGCCTGGCACCAGATCAGGTTGTTCTAATTTCAGGACTGAATATATATTTTGATTGTAAATATTGAGTTCTGAAGTTGGGATTTACCCCCCTTGGACAGGTGGATATGGGACTCGACCCCGTTGACCCGTCTGCGTGTAGACTCCCTGAGGCTTGTACCTCTATGTCAGAAAAGCGGACGTTAAACCCTATTCACTCACTCACTCACTCTAAGCTGGTGTAAAGACAATAATGCATAACGATGGAAATGGGCAACGTTAAGCCATAAATCACACTGAAAATGAAATATAAAAAGTAATAAATGTCACGGTACGTAACTCACTATGTGGAGAATATGTGTATTTGTACCCGGCTAGCGATGGTATGGTAAACCAGAGGTCCCTGGTTCGAGCCTCGGGTAGGATATGCATCTTTCTCGCCCTGTGACATTTGGCGCCAAACGAGAGACCGTGACTGATAAATACTGCCCAAAATGTACCAAAAATATGGATTTCAGAGACAAATTAATTTGGGGACGAATTCCAATTTTGCGGGGGACTGTCACGATACGTAACTCACTATGGGGAGAAAATGTGTATTCGTGCCCGGCTTGCTCAGTCGGTTAGAACGATGGTACGGTAAACCAGAGGTCTCGGGTTCGAGCCCCGGGCCGGAGCACATTTTTCTCACCCTGTGACATTTCGTACCGTGACATACTCCAATTCGTTTTCAATTTGACGTAGAAGTATGTCATGGTACGTAACTCACTATGTGGAGAAGATGTGTATTTGTGCCCGTCTAGCTTAGTCAGTTAGTGAGATGGTACGGTAATCCAGAGGTCCCCGGTTCGAGCCTCGGGTAGGATATGCATCTTTCTCACCCTGTGACATTTGGCGCCCAATGACTGACCGTGACTGATATATATACTACCCAAAATGCACCAAAAATATGGAATTCAGAGACAAATTAAATATAGAATTCGGGGACGAATTCCAATTATGTGAGGAAGTATGTCACGGTACGTAACTCAATATGGGGAGAATATGTGTATTTGTGCCCGGCTAGCTCAGTCGGTTAGAGCGATGGTACGGTAAACCAGAGGTCCCCAGTTCGAGCCTCGGGTAGGATATGCATCTTTCTCACCCTGTGACATTTGGCGCCCAACGAGAGACCGTGACTGATAAATACTGCCCAAAATGTACCAAAAATATGGATTTCAGAGACAAATTAAATATAGAATTCGGGGACGAATTCCAATTTGGCGGGGGAGTATGTCACGGTACATGACTCACTATGGGGAGAAAATGTGTATTCGTGCCTGGCTAGCTCAGTCGGTTAGAGCGATGGTACAGTAAACCAGAGGTCCCGGGTTCGAGCCTCGGGCCGGAGCACATTTTTCTCACCCTGTGACATAAACAAAGAGAAAATACCTTTGACCTTACTGACAATAGTATATTATATTATTTAATTTGCTACACTTTTTTCTTATTTAAAAAAAATAAAATAACTGCTTCTTTATACTGTAATATTAATAATAATAAGCAAACCTAAACATTTAGTTCAACATTTTAGCTAAATATTGCTAAAACACACAAATACACACACATTTGAATATATACAACCAATACTGTTTAACATTATATAGGCAGTTGTAGATGTGTAGACCTTGTACCCCATGTAGACTTGTCTACAAACAGTCTACAAACATGCCTACCAGGGAATCTGCCATGATTTCTTGCCATATATGCATGTACATCCAGTGCTCTTAGATAAGTTTTGTATCTAAAGAGTATTATAGCCCCAGCTTTCAAATTCAATGCGTTCTTTACTTTTACAAATGTATTCTTAATTTTCTTATTAAATAGGGAACAAATATGATAATTTAAATTCAATATTTTCCGCTACAAAAAGCAAACGGCTCGCTACTCAATTTGAAAATCAGTGCATATTTTCACACTGCTATGAGTTAGTTGTACTACAAGTTTTGATAATCAGCAAAATGGTAGTCAGTGGTAACATGAATCGCTGAAAGGAATTACTTCACTGTTCCATGATTTTTCGATAGAAAATGCAACATACATCTCTTAATGTTTTTGTGAAATGCTTCTTCGGAAGTACCATCTGGGTCACAGCCACTTTAAATGAACTTTGTTTCAACCAATATGTGGTGTTTCACTTTAAAGTCTGCAACTTACCTATTCCAGCCAGTGCAAAAGTTTATTTCTTTCAGTTGGGGTTCTGGACCCAAGTCCTATTTCTGTGCCGTCTTCTAATTTCCAACCCGCTAAAGGTAAATTAAAATTTCCAAAAAAAAACAACAATTGAAATTAGAAGTAGCGAGTATCAAAAAGCAATACAAAATTTGTGATACCTTTTATCATGCTGCAGAAAAGAATAAACAGACCACAAATATTTGTCTTATTTTCCATGAAAACACATCTTGATATTTCATTAGAATTGTCTCCAAGGGAGACAATTCTAATGAAATACCAAGATATGTTTTCATTTCGAAGCAAACTATTAAATAATTGCTGTCTGTTGATGTGGTTTTATTTTACCCAATTAAAATTTTGCGTTGGTTTCAGTTGTTGCGACGGGGCCGCCAACTGTGTCGTCATCTACTTACCAACCCGTCAGAGGTATCTCATCGTCGTTGCAGGATCCGACAAATCCAATGCCCGGTAGCCCGGGACTACCAAATTTTGCTGCTGGGAGACCAGATTCTGGCAACCACAGTATTTTGTGATTTGTCGGTTCCTGCGTTGTATTGTTATTTTTGTGCAGTGTTTTTTTTCCTTCTCACTTTTGGGGGAAGTGTGTCTGTGCCTTTTGGAGGTTGGGTGGGGGGAATGTGATACAAGTTTGACAATGGGAGATATTTCTGCAGTAAGCGACATTTATGATTTATTATCAAATAAACATAGTGTTTTATGCATGTTTTTGAGCCTACGAGTCAACAGTTGTTATTTCATAAATTAATCATCTCATTGAAAAATATTTAAGCCAGTAAAATTGGGAAAAAAATGTATTTTTCCTAAGGTTGGGGGAAAAGGTACACTTTCGATGGGGGGGGGGGGGGGGGGGGAGGGGGGGGGGGGGGGGGGGGGAAACAGGAAGAAAAAGCTGGCCTGGGCAGTCAGCCATAATTACAACAACACAAATACAACTTATTTTATGTACGTGTCAACAGTGTTGTTGTTGTTTGTTTTTTTTCAGAAAAAAATAATTAAAAATGAGAAGCAAGTAAAATTGCGAAAAAAGAGAGTATTTTTTTTCTCTAAAAATATATTTTTTGATGGGGAATGGGGCCATATATCTCTGAATATTTGGGCGACCAGATTCTGAAATTGATAGCCCAGTGTGGTACTAGAAATTCAAAACTATGATACAAGTCATTGATTTTCAAATTGAGTAGTGAACATACTGTAATAAAGTAGAAAATTGACTTACCGTAGTTGAGTTGCAAAAAAGCTTTTGCAGCTCAAATAAGTGAATTTTTAAAATTTGTTTTATTTTTTATCATTTGTTCCCTATTAAATAAAGAAGAAAATCAATAATACATTCGTATTTGTAAAATACTCATTGAATTTGAAATCTTGGTTTGTAATACACATTAGGTACAAAACTTATCTGGAGCTCTGCTGGTCAATCAATCCCCTTTTCAGCCTATATTGAGCTGATCGGATACGTACATGTAATGTATGCGCAAAACTCAATTTCAACATGCATGCATTCTACACACATATAACAGTATAACAGAGCTCTCCGTAAGCGCCGGCTGCCGATGATTTAGCCGACTACTCGCTCAGTTGGCGCCGGCTACAATTCACGGTGGGTGGTGGTCGGGCGAATGAGACGGCGTAAATTAACGGTATGGGTCCCTCCTTATAGGAATCACGATTTGCCTGGTTTGGCCCTCAGGTACGTTTTTATCTTTGGCTCTTTAGTTACCTGGGAGTTGAATATTGGGTTATTGCTATGCTCTTGCTCTGTTAATTTATTTTCACTCGTACCCTCCCCCACCACCCCCCCCCCAAGACCCCATGTTGCTGGAAAAAATAACAAAAATATTTTATCCCACCTTCTCTGGTCAAAATCTTCTTGCGTGTTGACTTACTTTTTTTTTCATTCGTACCACCCACCCCCACCCCGACCTCATGTTGCTGGAAGGGAAATAACTAAGTAAATTAAGAGGAAAAGTGGGTCAAGGTCACATGAGGGTCACAGATTGACAGTGGTTATTGATGTACACTGCAAGGCGATCAATGTGTGCAAGTTTGGTGGCTCTAGCCCTAATAATATTGAAGATAGAGACTTGACTAAAAACCTTAACCAAGGGGAGAAACTAAGTAATTTAAGTGGAAAAGTGGGTCAAGGTCACATATTTGATAGTGGTTATAGATGTACACTGCAAGGTGATTAATGTGTGCAAGTTTGCTGGCTCTAGGCCTAATAGTATTGAAGATATGGACTTGATTAAAAACCTTAACCGAAGTGTGATGCCGACCCGGACGACAGACGTACGGACAAAGCGGCAACAATATGCTCCCCTGAAAAATAACAACTTCAGATTTGTCCTGCTATCAACACATTTTAACATTTTTGCAACAATATATGCAGAAATTGTCTTAAACAACTACAAATATATGCACCATAAAACTCACCAGATGCCACCAAATTGAATATAAATTTCAAAATTTTCTTCGGGGAGGCCCCCAAACCCCCCTAACGGGAAGGGGATACCCCTCACGTACCCTCCCCTTTGTCACCTATGGCGACTAACCCACACAGCTGTGTGCACGTTGATATAGCTGGCTACTTTTTCAAAAAAGCTGACTACTCTCAATTTTACGGAGACCTCTGAAATAATGACATGAACAAAAGCGGAAGGTGACATCGTGAAAAGGCCGAGGCGAAAACGCGTCATCGCAGTCTCAAAAACGCGAGAATGAATACAATATAATCTCACGTCTTCGCCTCGCGATTTGGTATCCCATTTTCACAGGGTTCGCACAGGTCTTGAAAAACGCTTAAATTTGATATCTGATTTGAAAAACCCTTGAAAATGACCATGGCCTTGAAAACCCCTTAAAAACAGATTAAAACCCTTGAATCTTGATGTTTTCCTTTGAGGGGTCTCTATTCCTGTATCTGTGTCTGCAATAAAAAAATCATACAAAAATAAGTAGTTTCAGTTTTCTTTCCAACTAGAACAGACATTTAATCTATTGTTGTTGCGTCATTGACATATTGTACATTATCGGAAATTGGTGCCAATCCGAAGTTCGTACATGACTAAAATTCTGTGACATTAACTTTGTGTTAGCTCGAACTAAATTGTCATGACATTGTACAAAAAGTGCCCTTAAATTTGAAAAAAATATCTTGAAAAACCCTTAAATTTTACTCATGAAAGTTTGTATGAACCCTGTTTCACTATCTTGTGTATATGTTGACGATGCGATGCAGTAGCCTAACCAATAACTTGTATCGAAATATGTTGTGTTTTTTGCCATGTTTAACAAATACTATAAAAAAATGAAGAAAAAAAGTCAAATTGAGAAAAAAAAATTCCGACATTTTTCCCGATTTTTATACGACCTTTTTTAAAAACGGTACGTATTATGTTTTCCCGCCATCGGCTGACAGAAAAAGTGCATAGTTCGTGTACACAACTCCTCCGAAACCGTTCAGTCGATCGTTCAGAAACTATACACATTCCTACACATGTTAAAAAATATTTTTTAACAAAAATATCACCCTTTTAACTTAGCCATTTTTTCTACACTATTGTATCCAATTCCCTATCATTTCTACTTTACACTCTACTTTTCTATCTCTGCCTAAATTAGTATACATGTTTAGCACAACGAGATGAAGAAATAATGCTATAGACTTTCAAATTCTCATTAATGTTTCTTGCCTTGGTGACAGCTTCACATTTCTGCATCTTCGCTGTCTTTCCCATATTCGACGGGCGTATTTTGTGACTTGCGGCACTCTTGTTTATTTTTAAAGTGGCAATTTTTTTTTTCTCCGGCGGAATCCCTGTGATCCCATGTAAAGTGTGCCTAATTTATATGATCAACCAACTAAATCGGTAAATCAATCCTCTTTTCAGCCCAGATTGAGGTGATCCCCTGTAAAGTATGCGGTGACAAGTCGTCGGGGGTTCACTATGGGGTGATCACGTGTGAGGGCTGCAAGGGGTTCTTCCGTCGAAGCCAGTCGGGCCCTGTGAACTACCAGTGTCCCCGAAACAAGACCTGTGTCATTGACCGAGTCAACCGGAATCGATGCCAGTACTGTCGCCTTCAGAAGTGTCTTGCGCTGGGAATGAGTCGAGATGGTAAGCTCTTCTAGTTTGTGCCGCGACGCTGTCGTCTACGTCTTTGTCCGACGAACTACTTCTACAGTTTTAGGCCGATTCTCTTCACACTCGGTATACATTCCAACCATCAAGTGCAGCAGTGCGTAGCATAAAATTTTCGCTGTCCCATCGATCCATCCGCAGTTATGCCCCATGTTTTCTCCAATCACTCACTCGGTGATTGCTGTTGTATTCATGAATGCTCAACAGCGGTGGCATTTTGTTTTACAAACAATTTTCTAGTTTTATTGATAGTAACCTGCGGTGGTATCAGGCTGTTTTCATATGCAAATGAGGCATGATATTTTTTAATTATATATATTAATTAAATGCATCGCCTGAAAAAGTAATATTTTTCGGCAGATTATAAAGTATGATCATTGCACATCAAAAAATAAATACAGAGCATATATAGTAATGTCTGTTAACATTTTAAGAAAACACGGTTATCGCACCTGATATCAGTGTGGAAATTTACGTCTGATATAAAATGTATAATAATGCCAATCACGACGTGGGGTAATGGTGAATGAATGTTTATTTTGCCACTAAATGTAATTTCTACAGAAAAGACAAAACTATCCGATTAAATTCCTATAAAGAATATTTTCTGCCTACTGACTGGGCACGTATCTTTAATTAAACAAAGTTTTTCAAAGTCGGTGACTGGTACCCGTTTGCCCGTTAAACACCAATAAACAAACAAAAAATAAACAAAGTTTTTCAAAGTCGGTGACTGGTACCAGAAGCAAAAACAAACCCTTTCAACACCACAGGCCTGTATAGTGGTATTGGCAAACAGTGCAGATCCTGATGAGACGGCTCGTGACGAGCCGTCTCATCAGGATCTGCACTTTTTGTAACTAATCTTCATATTTTTAAGAGCAAAAACACCCCTTTTTCATAGTCCGAAAATCATTTTGTGACATATCAAAATCCATCAAACCTCGTCTTAGGCATTAAAAATACTTTCCTAGTATTTCCATCCCATGTGACTTGAAACAAGGTCGTGTCCCTAAATGATCTTAACTGTTGCTGGGACATTAAGCCCTTTCACTTTTACCACCAAAATATGCTTATCTGGTTTCTTTTTCACTCTCCGTGTCCGGTCCACAGTGGTCGAGTTGGTCGAATATCCAAGAAAAAAATTTATATTAAAAAATAGCACTGAAAAGCCGTTTCATTTTCGCTATGTTCATACTGCTGCCGTCAAATTAAGTTAAGTCCATTATTTCTATCTTTCTATGTCTGGTCACCAGCGGTCAAGTTCGGCCGGATGTCCAAGAAACAGCGGGAAAAGGTAGACGACGAAGCAAATCTTCTGAAGCGCCAAGCCAGCATCAACGGGTATGGAGTTACTTCCCCTGCCAGTGATTACAGTGTTCACTCACCCAATAACAACTCTTACTTCACGTAAGCTTTAGTGACGCCCGTTCGCCGTGGTCGCAACCCCTTGTAGCATTACTCACCTCTGCATGCATAGACAATCTATACACGTGGGTCATCCAATAAATTTAAATTAAGTTATTTTGCTACCGCAACGATTTTGCCACCTGTCCCTCCATCCGTCTTGTCAGTGGACAATTTTCCTTGTCTGGCGAACTGCTTCTACAGTTTTTGGCCGATTCTCTTCATATTCGGTATACAGCCCTACCATCAAGTGCAGGAGTGCGTAACGTACACATTTTTGCTGTCCCACTATCGGCAGTAATATGCCCCATTTTCGAATCTGAAAATATTATTTTTTCCTTGTCCGGCGAACTACTTCTACAGTTTTCGGCTGATTGTCTTCATATTTGATATACAGCCCCACCATCAAGTAGAGGAGTGCGTAACATAAAGATTTTGGCTCTCCCATCGATCTATCCGCAGTTATGCCCATTTTTAGCCAGGTTTTTTTAAAAAAAATCCAGGCTATTGGATTGGCGAAAGCCAGGCGGGCTGGCGGCGTCCACAATCAATGTTAAGTTTTCGTGTTTGAGTCCATTTCTTTGTTACTGTACCACCTAGGACCACCAAACTTTCACAGCTTCATAACCAAGGGGTGCCTACCACATACAACTATCCAACATGTGACCATTTTTTTACCTTCACCTATTATTTCTACGTAATTGACTTAGCCATTTTTCAACGTTAACTTTTTAACGTACGTCTGGTTAGAGTTTTTTGGTTTTTTTGGTATTTTTCGTTATACTATATCTCTGCAACTGCTTCGCCCATTACCTTGAAACTTCCACATGGGTGTTTATCATCATCCATATTTTCATTCTAACCCCCAACCGTGCGGCCCCCTGTGCCCTCCAATGTCAAGGTCAAATTACTTTGATTTTTTTTGTTAAAGTTTTTTCGTGTACTATATCTCTGCAACTGCTTCACCCAATACCTTGATACTTCACATGGGTGTTTATCATCATTGTCGCACGCACCTGTTTGCGGAAAGCGCGATCCTGTGCCCAATGTCAAGGTCAAATTACTTTGATTTTTTTTGTTAAAGTTTTTTCGTGTACTATATCTCTGCAACTGCTTCACCCAATACCTTGATACTTCACATGGGTGTTTATCATCATTGTCGCACCTGCTTGCGGAAAGCGCGATCCTGTGCCCAAAGGTCAAATTACTTTGAATTTTTTTGTTAAAGTTTTTTCGTGTACTATATCTCTGCAACTGCTTCACCCAATACCTTGATACTTCACATGGGTGTTTATCATCATTGTCGCACCTGCTTGCGGAAAGCGCGATCCTGTGCCCTATGTCAAGTTCAAATTACTTTGAATTTTTTTGTTAAAGTTTTTTCGTGTATTATATCTCTGCCACTGCTTCACCCAATACCTTGATACTTCACATGGGTGTTTATCATCATTGTCACACCTGCTTGCGGAAAGCGCGATATCGTCAGCATTTTGGCATACGTCCGTCCGTTCGTCCGTGTGTCCGGTTAAAGTTTTTTGGTTAATGTTTTTCCATCTACTATATCTATTTTTTTAGTGTCCATGCCTCGCCCCAAGGCATGACATGCAGGCCACGGCCATCTAGTCTACAAAAAGTGGGTATAATTATGTTATCCAAGTGTCTATGCTTGGAAAAAACCTGGCCTTCGTGGCTTTGCCTCGTTTTTTGTTCTACTCTGAAATTATTATTTTTTCCTGGTCCGTCAAACTACTTCTACAGTTTTGATGATTCTCTTCAAACTCGGTATACATCCCAACCATCAAGTGCAGAAGTGCGTAACGTAAAGATTTTCACTGTCCCACCGTTCCATCCGCAATTATGCCTCTTGTTTTTTAGAGGAGAGGTCATTTAGTGTTACCCTTGTCCGTCCGTCCGTCCGTCCGTCACCAACCTTGTAATTCGTAAAACATTTAAACCATAATAGCTACAGACCTGATACTCGGTATGTAGCTTCATTATGATGAGTACATGCGCATAGTTTATTTCAATTTTTGATTTGACCCCTGGGTCATGGGTTATCTCCCCCTTTTCGACTTAGAATCTGGAAATTTTGCCTTGTAACTCGTAAAACTTTTAAACCGTAATAGCTACAGACCTGAAACTTGGTATGTAGCTTCCTTATGATAAGTAGATGTGCACAGTTTATTTTGATTGTTGATTTGATACCCAGGTCATGGGTTATCTCCCATTTTGGACTTTGTATTTTGCCTCTTTTATTATCAAAGCGATATTTGAGACGTCTGTGTTCTATGAACACATTTTCTAGTTTTCTTATCCGGCGAACTACTTCTACAGTTTGTCGCTGATTCTCTTTAATACTCGGAAAACATTCCAACCATCAAGTGCAGGAGTGCCAGGGATCCGATCGCCACTTTCGCAATTGGCGACAAAAATAAACAATTGGCGATAAAAAATTATAATTTTCGAAGAAAAAAAAAATCCTTGTAATTTTTTATCGCCAATTGTTTATTTTTATCCTATTGGTTATTCCTTTTTTTGTGATTTTTTCAATTTTTTTTTTCAAGTGGTGATTTTTTTATTTTCCCCAGCAGGCAGCGGAACATAAAATTTTCCCTGTCCCACAGATCCATCCGCAGTTACTATGAACATAATTTTTTCTCCAATCACTCACTCAGTGATTGCTGTTGTATTCATGAATGCTCAATAGCGGTGGCATTTTGTTTTTCAAACAATTTTCTAGTTTATAAGCAATTCAATTAGACTAGTTTTGGCTAGTGGGATTATCCACTGACATGAGGCTAGTCAAATTGCTGTTACCGTAATTACCCTAAATATTCGGACACCAAAACCAATTGTTATAAGTGTCATAAACATTTATCAAGTTGATTATGTTGTCCAATGAGGCCTCCGAAGCATTCTGTGAAAATGGCAAATAGTGCAGACCCTGATCAGACTGCTCCTTCAGGAGCAGTCTGGTCTGGGTCTACACTGTTTGCTCACATATTGGTGTCCGAATATTTAGGGTAATTACGGTATATTAACTCTCCCAACACCTCTTATTTCACGTAAGCTTTAGTGATGCCCGTTCGCCGTGTAGCGTTACTCAGTTACTCTCCTCTGCATGCATAGCCAATCCAGACACGTGGGTCATCCAATAAATTGTGAAATGTGCTTATTTAGAAGTTATCTATAAGCAATTCAATTAGATTCGGTCAACATTATCCCACTGGCCCGAGGCTAGTCAAATTGCTGTTAAAGAATCCTGATGAATTAACTCACCCAATTTCTCTTATTTCATGTACGCTTTAGTGACGCCCATTGGCCATGTCGTTGCAACCCCTTGTAGCGTTACTTTCGCCTGCCAATCCAGACACGTGGGTCATCCAATAAATTGTGAAAATGTGCTTATATGTTACAGGGCTCCAGATAAGGAATTTTCACTCCATCATATCTGAAGCAATTGGGTATTTCAATATTTTAATTGGGTAAACTAAAATCACACTACTGTTTACACATCAACAGACAGCAATTATTGAATAGTTTGCTTCGAAATGAAAATCTGTCTTGGCATTTCATTAGAATTGTCTCCTTGGAGACAATTCTAATGAAATACCAAGTTGTGTTTTCATGGAAACTAAGAAAAATATGCTATATTTGTGGTCTGTTTATTGTTTTCTGTATCATGATAAAGGTACCACAAATTTGTTATTGCTTTTTGATACTCGCTATTTCTGATTTCAATTGGGTTTTTGGCAATTTTAATTGGGTATTTACGCAAATACGCAGCTTATCTGGAGCTCTGATGTTAACAACAGCAGTTCGAATAGCCTCAGGCTAGTGGAATTAGTCATTTGCCTACGCATTTTAGTAACTTTCCATCATTTGGTGGTTTATAACATTCATTGATTTTGCACGTTTTCAGACGTTCGTTTATGTGACTTTAAAATTCTTAAACATGTATATAGTGAAATCATGATTTGAGGTTCTTGAAAAATACAAATGTTTCCAACATGGGAAGCACACTTTTAGACTTTTGTGGGTGCAAAAGTATGTTTTAGCCGTTTTCAGGATTTGGCATTTGGAACTGTTCCCGCCCTTTTCTGTATTGTTGAAAGGTTCAAAATGTCAGCAGGGATTCCGCTGGGGAAAAAATTGTACTTTTTTATCGCCAATTGTTTATTTTTATCGCCAATTGCGAAAGTGGCGATCGCCAGCGGAATCTCTGTGTCGGTGATTGTCTTCAAGTATTCTAGATATATACAGTGCTCCAGATAAGGTGTGTTTTGGCGTATTTTACACACTTATTTTAGCAGAATATGCATTGATTATCAAAAGCGGGAGTAGGAAATACTGGTAAAACGGAGATTTTATATGCTGTGATTTTTCATATTTTATAGACTGTAATTACAATTGACCAATCAGATGCGTGCTTTCTATTTTCGGTGCATTAAAATAAATTATTTTAACATGATTTAATATATACGTACCGTATTTTACTTTTACATATATTATTGATTTTGAATAAATGATCGTAAATAAAGCTGAACTAGGTAAATTTTCCAATCGATGGAATATTTTCACATTGCTGTGAGTATTTTGTACTCCCAATTAATGCGTATTCTTATAAAATAAGTGCATAAAATATGCCAATACGCACCTTATCTGGAGCTCTGAATAAATAAATACACACCCAGGTATGGGGCGGCGCCCGATAACTACATGTACCAGACGAGCAACGGTTACGCATACACGGGTGAGGCTGGCATGGAGGTGCCACAGACGAGCCCCCGCGATGTGTCGAATAACAACAACAACAACAATCCTGCGTTCAGTCCCACTACATCACCTACTACGCCACACCCCATAGCTCTCGTGAAGCCGGTCGATTCCGTGGACATAGGTATGCAGGGATTCCGCTGGGGAAAATAACAAAATCGCCACTTCAAAAAAACAAAAACAATTGGCGATACAAAATTACAATTTTCGAGAAAAAAAAAAAAATGGGATTTTTTTTTGAAAATTGTCATTTTTTATCGCCAATTGTTTATTTTTATCGCCAATTGCGATCGCCAGCGGAAACCCTGGGTATGTGGGATATCAGGGCTCCATATAATGAATTAGTAATTGAGTATTTCAAAATTGTAATTGGGTAATTTAAAATCACCTACTGTTTACACATCAACATACAGCAATTATGGACTAGTTAGCTTCGAAATGAAAACATGTCTTGGCATTTCATTAGAATTGTCTCCTTGGAGACAATTCTAATGAAATACCAAGATGTGTTTTCATGGAAAAATAAGAAAATATGCTATATTTGTGGTGGTCTGTTTATTGTTTTGTGCAGCATGATAAAGGTACCACAAAATTGTTATAGCTTTTTGATACTCGCTACTTCTGATTTCAATTGGGTTTTCGGCAAATTTAATTGGGTATTTAAGCAAATACGCAGCTTATCTGGAGCTCTGGGAGATTATAGGCTATCAAGTTTATCAAGCAAGGCTAGGAAACGCGTAGGAATTCTGAGGCTTGTCTAAGAATTACTACACTTTTTGGAGCCAATCCTTATGAACTTGATATTTCTTTCTTTGTTGTTTGTTGTTTTCTAGTGTTGTTTGTTTGTCTAGTGATATCATGTTTATCAGGCAAGGCTAGGAAACACGTAGGAATTGCGAGGCTCGCGGAGGAATTCCTAGTATGCGTTTCCGAGGCGAGCCTGATGAACTACAATGTATATATTTCTTACATGGAGAATACCAGACTAGTGTTGTTTGATATCAACTTTGTCAGCATTGTTCACTCCAGGAATTTTTAAAGTGGGGCCCGTGGGCCCACTTCATGCAAAAAGTATGGGCCATTGTAAATTACAAGAAAAAATAAACCTGATAAATCACCTAACCCTAAATTCTGAACAAAATCAGCCAATTAAAACAGTTGCTTGACAAATTTGCTTCACTGTGTTATATTTTTGTTTGCCATATTTTGTATTTTCTCGGGATAAAAACATGGTTGCAAGTGCTGTCAAAGCGTGGTTTTCTATGAGAAAATGGAAATATAAAACATAAACGGCAGACTACAAAATTTAAATTAGCATTGTAAGGGTAAAGCATTTTAAGCGAGCCAATAGCCGATATATTGTATCCTGCATGTTTCAGTGTCGTTCGGGAAGATGATTTATGACGCTCACCAACGCACGTGTCTATACACTGTGGACACGCTAGACCAGCTCAAGACAAACCAGGCCTCGGCCGAGACCATCAGCTTCTTCCAGCATCTGGTAAGTGTTGTTTTATAAGTAATACTGAGAGCATGGTTCATCTGCGAGGCGATAATGAACTGCACTATCGACCGTACAGACAGACAAGCATGCTCTAAATAATGTTACCCCCAGGATTAAAAAGGGGCATGGTCAGGCCAGAAAAAAAGGGCACATTTAGTGCGTAAAACTTTGAAAAAAAGGCACATTCAGCATTGAAAACTATATGTTTAATAGATCTTGAAAATTACATCATCATAACAACTGTGAATGCCAGTAAAGAAAAAAAAATATTTAGAATTTAAAATTTTGGTTGAACGATGGTATTGCCTGTCATGGTATCTGCACCAGTACAAAGACCTGTCAATTCCGTTCATGAGCATATGATATAAATAGAGAATAGTAGGTTAGTGCCGTGAATGGGAAAAAATATCTGGCAAGGCTCAGGAAACGGGATGGGCGAGGCTCTGCCGAGCACATCCCGTTTCCGTGCCGCGCCAGATATTTTTTTCCATTCACGGCACTAACCTACTATTCTATTTATCCCGTCAACACATACAAATGGCTTTAAAATGCAAAGAAATAACCCAGCAACCGCACATATTCATACGCAGTGAGTAGGTCATATTGACAGGATATCTAAACTGTTTCACGGCACCGTGTTTCACGGCACATAATGCATTGTGTTGACGGGATCAAATAAAATATAACATTTGTATTGAAGATAGAAAATTGCCAACTTAGCAAACAATTCCGCAATTGGCGATAAAGATAAACAATTGGCGATAAAGATAAAGATAAACAATTGGCGATAAAGATAAACAATTGGCGATAAAGATAAACAATTGGCGATAAAGATTGGCGATAAAGATAAACAATTGGCGATAAAGATAAACAATTGGCGATAAAAAATTACAATTTTCGAAAAAAATCAAAATCTTTTTTTTCTTTTTCGCATATTGTTTTATTGCCAATTGTTTATTTTTATCCTTTTGGTTACTTTTTTTTTTGAAGTGGTAATTTTTTTATTTTCCCCAGCGGAATCTCTGAATTGTATGCAAACAATTTTCCAAAAATGATTAAAGGACCCCTTCTTCAAATTCATAGTTCACTTGCTGTCTATACACAGAGTCATCGGCAGCTATGGTCGGAGGTTGCCGAGAAGTTAACGGTTGCCGTGCAACAGATCATCGAGTTTGCCAAGATGGTTCCCGGATTCATGGATTTGTCCCAGGATGACCAGATCATGTTGTTGAAGGCAGGTTGGTACCCGGTTTGCCAGAATTAATAAAAAAAAATTCTTATGTAACATCTATGTGTTAGGGTAGCCTTCTACGATTACACGCAGCCGATTCTCCGCACGCTACAACAACAACAAACCCCCCCTCCCCGCTGACTTCAAGCTACTCACCACACTTATTTTTTTTATTTTCATTTTTTGTCTTGATAAATATGTTATGACAGCACGTGAGAATAATATCCAATAGAGATGATTGTCATGCGTTGTCAAAACACGATTTTATTGAGAGAAATTGTAGCAGGGTGGCTACTTGTATTATTACTCTAATGGTGTCCCATAAGTATTCCATTAAGCTACACTATAGTTGTAATACATCAACTATTTGTCCACTTCGCAACTAGAATATAGATGTTCAATGACTCCAATCATTATCTAATTTAGTAGTACTTCGACATTGTGTTTTTAATTCATAATACTTTTTGCAGGTTTTTACAATTTGGCCGAAATGTATTGCAAAAGAGTGGAACTTAGATCAAAACTGCCTACTATGTTTCCGTCACAGGAACATAACGCTGTGGGCTCATTATTATTCATGTACACATTACCTACATCATGGCAGCTGCTTCCATCTGTGGTTCGCTGATGGTCACTTAACTCTTTGCATGCTGGGAAACTTGTGGGCTATAAATAGTTCAAAAATAGTGGACAAAAATCATCAAATTTTCTTTTATTTCTCCTTGTAATTATCATGAATATGTCTTGGAATTTCATTAGAATTGAGTCCTGAGGACTCAATTCTAATGAAATTCCAAGACATATTTACAGAGAGAAATAAAAAATATACTCCTAATTTGTTTGGCGGATATTTTCACCGCTAGCATGCAAAGAGTTAATTCGTAAACGTTATGAATTTATTATGCAATTGGGAGAATCAGCAACAAGCAGCCTGACCGAGAACGATGATAATGTCTCTTAACAAAGACTTGACACTATGGTTTCCTTATACGGAGCAATGGACAAACAGCTATAGATCAGCTTTGTGTCTAAAGCGTACTATACCCCCTGATTTCAAAATCATTGCATATTTTACTTTTACAAATGGATTATTGATGTTTTTCATTACTAAATAGGGAATAAATGATAACAAAATATAACAAATTTAAACATTCACTTAATTGAGCTGCAAAAAGTAGCTCAACTAAGTGAATTTTAAACTTTATGACAGTATTTTCGCTACTCAATTTGAAATTCAACGCATATTTTCACATTGCTGTGCGTATTTTGTACTCCCACTTTTGATAATCAATGCGTATTCAGCTAAAATAATTGAGTAAAATACGCCAATACGCACCTTATCTGGAGCTCTATCTCTAGAGTGGTAATGAGAATCAAAGTGAGCATGCTGTAGATTCCAACCCAGGGCTCCAGATAATGAATTAGTAATTGAGTATTTTCACTCCATCATATCTGAAGCAATTGGGTATTTCAAAATTTTAATTGGGTAAAATAAAATCACACTACTGTTTGCACATCAACAGACAGCAATTATTGAATAGTTTGCTTCAAAAAGAAAACATGTCTTGGCATTTCATTAAAATTGTCTCCTTGGAGACAATTCTAATGAAATACCAAGATGTGTTTTCATGGAAAATAAGAAACATATGCTATATTTGTGGTCTGTTTATTGCTTTCTGTAGCATGATAAAGGTACCACAAATTTTGTACCTGTATTGCTTTTTGATACTCGCTACTTCCGATTTCAAATGGGTTTTTGGCAATTTTAATTGGGTATTTACGCAAATACACAGCTTATCTGGAGCGCTGCCAACCAGCAGAGTACATGATGATACTAGGTTGGTGTATGCTGAATGAAAGTCCAAGAAAACCCTGCAGAGCCCCCATTGTTCTACAAAATTAACAGCAGACAACAAAATGTTTTCCTTATAAATGTTCAATATGGCTTCATGGATTTGTCCCAGGACCCGGTGTAACAGGAAATCTCCCCCCCCCGGAAAGGAAATCTCCCCCCCCCCCGGGGGGTGGGGGGGGGGAAGATTTCCAGGCTTAAGCCTAGGAAATATCCCCCCCCCCCGCCTGGAAATTCTCCCCCCCCCCCCCCCATCATCACCACCTTCACAGACACTGTCCACAAAACGTTTAATGTATTTTCATATACATTGTTGATATTGTGCTCAGGATCCTACAAAATGCACATGCTAGAACCAATCTGTTAGTAACAGAGGATGTAATATCCCTACATGTATACCCAACTAACATAATCATAATGTATGTCTGCTTGTGGAGAAGTATGTGAATAGACGAGGCAGTATTTTCTATAAAAGAGCTCTCCAATTTAGTATAATATCTATACATAGACAATATAGTGGTGGTGGGGCGGTAGAGATTCTGTTTACCAGTATATGCAATAATTCCCCATTACCGTACCATAACTATTATGTATGTTGGCTGGTAGAGAGTTCTCTAGGTTAAATCTCTACCATAGCTGCATATGATTGGTATAAATGTATAGCACATGGTGCGGGTGGGTCTAGAAAATAAAAACAGAATATCTGTGTAGAACAGCAAGCATGTGGCATGTATTGGTGGGGGGGGGGAGATTTTCCTAGGAAATATTCCCCCCCGCCACCATCTACCCTATGCATAGTGGATGTGATTGTCTCTTTGTAGACAAGAATAGCCCACAATTGGGGGAGTATTACTGATGAAACAAAATAAATGTATGTTGGTGTAGAACAGACAGCATGTGCCATGTATTGGTGGGGGGGGGGGAGATTTTCCTAGGAAATATCCCCCCCCACTATCTACCATATGCAAAGTGGATGTGATTGTCTGTTTGTAGAGAAGAATAGCAGGTGATTGCGGGAGTATTTCTGATGAAATGAAATGTATGTTGGTGTAGAACAGATAGCATTTGGCATGTATTGAGGGAGGGGGGGGGGGGTTTCCCTAGGAAAATACTCCCCCCTCGCTCAATACATGCCAAATGTTCTACAAAGAGACATCCACATCCGCTATGCATATGGTAGTTTGGGTGGGGGGGGAATTTAATTTCCTATGGAAAACATCTCCCCCCCCCCCCCTTAAAAACATAGCTCAATTGCTATCTGTTGTACACCAACATACATTTTTTCTTTCATCCGAAATACTCCCCCCAATCGGTGTGTTCCTTTTGTTTCTAACAAAGAGACATCCACATCCGCTATGCATATGGTAGTTTGGTTGGGGGGGGGGGAATATTTCCTAGGAAAAATCTCCCCCCTCCCCTCAATAACATGCCAAATGCTATCTTTTTTTTGTTCAACACCTACCAACATACATTATTTTCATCCAGAAATACTCCCCCAATCGTGGGTTTAATTCTTGTTACCTAAGAAAGAACATCCACATCCGCTATGGCATATGGGTAGTTGGTTGGGGGGGGGGAAATTTTTTATTCGTTGGAAAATCTCCCCCCCCCCCACCCCACCCCTCCTTCAATAAATGCAAAAAAAAATGCCCAAATGCTATCTGTTCTAACACCAACATACATTGATTTCATCAGAAATACTCCGCCCCAATCGTTGTGTTATTCTTGTCTACAAACAGATACCAATCCACATCCGCGTATTCAATGGTGGAGTTGGGGGGGGGGGGATATTTTCCTAGGAAAATCTCCCCCCCCCCCCACCAATACATCCACATGCTTAATTCCTGTTCTACACCAACATACATTTTTTCATTTCATCAAATAAAACTCCCCCCAAATCGTGGGGTTATTCTTTGTCTACAAAGAGACATCCACATCCGCTAAATGCATATGGTAGTTGGGGGGTGGAATTATTTCCTAGGAAAAGATCTCCCCCCCCCCCACCCAATACAATGCCACATGCTATCTGTTCTAACACCAACATACATTTATTTCAATCAGAAATCCTCCTCGCCCAAATCGTTGGTTTATTCTTCTGTCTACAAAGTGACATCCACATCCGCTATGCATATGGTAGTTGGGGGGAAATATTTCCTATGGAAAATCCTCCCCCCTCCCCCCCCCAACCCCAATACATGCCACATGCTATCTGATTCTAACAACCCAACATACATTATTTTCATCAAAGAAATACCCCCCTCCCCCAATCGTGGGTTTATTCTTGTCTACAAACAGAGACATCCACATCCGCTATGTATATGGTAGTTAGTTGGGGGGGGGAATATTTCCTAGGAAAATCCCCCCTCCCCCCCTCCCTCAATACATGCCAAATGCTATCTGTTCTACACCAACATACATTATTTCATCATGAGGGAGGGGGGGTTATTCTTGTCATACAAAGAGACATTCACATCCGCTATGTTTATGGGGGTATATTTTAGTTGGTGAGATAGTTTCAATATCCACCCTCCACTTCCATAACTCCAAATGCTATCTGTTCTACACAACATACAATTATTTTCTATGAGGGAGGGGGGGTTATTCTTGTCTACAAAGAGACATTCACATCCGCTATGCATAACATACATTATTTCATCAGAAATACTCCCCCAATCGTGGGTTATTCTTGTCTACAAAGAGACATCCGCTATGCATATGGTAGTTGGTTAGAGGGGGGGGGGGATATTTCCTAGGAAAATCTCCCCCCCCCCCCCCTCCCTCAATACATGCCAAATGCTATCGTTCTACACCAACATACATTATTTCATCAGAAATACTCCCACCAATCGTGGGTTATTCTTGTCTACAGGATCCACATCCGCTATGAAATGGTAGTTGGTTGGGGGGGGGGGGATATTTCCTAGGAAAATCCCCCCCCCTCCCTCAAATGCTATCATTCTACACAAACTACTTTTGTCATCATGAGGGAGGGGGGTTATTCTTTGTCTACAAAGAGACATTCACATCCGCTATGCATACCATATTTCATCAAAATACTCCCCCAATCGTGGGTTATTCTTGTCGGGTACAAAGAGACATCCCCGCTATGTATGGTATTGGTTAGAGGGGGGGGGGGGGGATATTTCCTAGAAAATCTCCCCCCCCCCCCTCCCTCAATACATGCCAAATGCTATCGTTCTACACCAACATACATTATTTCATCAGAAATATCCAACGTGGATATTCTGTCTACAAATAGACATCCACATCCGCTATGCATATGGAGTTGGTTGGGGGGGGGGGGGGATATTCTAGGAAAATTCCCCCCCCCTCCCTCAAATGCATCTGTTCACACAAACATACATTATTTCATCATGAGGGAGGGGGGGGGGTATTCTTGTCTACAAAGAGGCATTCACATCCGCTATGCATATGGTAGATGGCTGGGGGTGGGGGTGGGGGGATATTTCCTAGGAAAATCTCCCCCCCCCTCTCTCCCCCTGCCAATATGCGTCACATGCTAACTGTCCTACACAATCATTTTCACTTGATCAGAAATCTTCCCCCAATCTTGTGATATTCTTGTCTATCAAGGGACTTACACTATGCATATGGTAGATTGGGGTGGGTTGTGATGGAGGTGATTTTTTATGTTCCCCTTTCTTATACTACCAAATGGCATACATTGTGCGTGCCTATGTGCACATGTTTGGGTGGGAAATAATTCTGCATTTGTAGCATTCAAACACAAACTTTTGGGTGGGGGGGAGAATTTAATTTCCAGGGTGGGGGGGAGAATTTTCCTAGGGTCGAGCCTGGAAATATTCCCCCCTGGGGGGGGAGAATTTCCTAGGAAATTCTTCCCCGGGGGGGAATATTTCCATGCTCGACCCTGGAAATTCTCCCCCCCCCCCCCACCCTGGAAATTCTCCCCCCCACCCAAAAGTTTGTGTTTGAATGCTACAAAGCAGAATTATTTCCCACCAAACATGTGCACATAGGCATGCACAGGGGGGAGAATTTCCTGTGACACCGGTACACTGTCAAAATACATTTTTATTTTGTCACATCGGCGTCGGCATCACCGTCACGCCTTGGTTAAGGTTTTTAGTCAACCTTGTATATGGAATACTACTGGCCCTACACCCACCATACTTGGACAACTTCATCTCCTAGTGATGTACATCAATAACCACTGATCTATATTTGACCTTCACCTACATTTCCTCTTGAATTACTTGGTTAATCCCCCTTGGTTAAGGTTTTTAGTCAACCTTGGTTAAGGTTTTTTGTCAAGCTTGTATATGCAATACTACTGGCCCTACACCCACCATACTTGGACAACTTCATCACCTAGTGATGTACATCAATAACCCCTGATCTATATTTGACCTTCACCTACATTTCCTCTTGAATTACTTACTTAATTCCCCTTGGTTAAGGTTTTTAGTCAACCTTGGTTAAGGTTTTTTTTTCAAGCTTGTACATTGAATACTATTGTGCATCCAGACACCATACTTCGACAACCTTTTCTCATAGGTATGTACATCAATAACCCCTGATCTATATATGACCTTGACCTACATTTCCTCTTCAATTACTTACTTAATTCCTTTTGGTTAAGGTTTTTAGTCAACCTTCTATATGGAATACTACTGGCCCTACACCCACCATACTTGGACAACTTAATCTCCTAGTGATGTACATCAACAACCCCTGATCTATATTTGACCTTCACCTACATTTCCTCTTGAATTACTTACTTAATTCCCCTTGGTTAACGTTTTTAGTCAAGCTTGTAGATGGAATACTCCTGGCCCTACACCAACCATACTTGGACAACTTCATCTCCTAGTGATGTACATCAACAACCCCTGACCTGACATTGACCTAAACCTTGAATTACTTAGTTAATTCCCCTTGGTTAAGGTTTTTACTCGACCTTGGTTAAGCTTTTTACTCAAGCTTGTACATGGAATACTATTGTGCATACAGACACCATACTTGGACAATAGTGATGTACATCAACAACCCCTGACCTATATTTGACCTTGACCTACATTTAACCTTTAATTTCTTACTTAATTCCCCTTGGTTAAGGTTTTTACTCAACCTTGGTTAAGGTTTTTAGTCAAGCTTGTAGATGGAATACTATTGTGCATACAGACACCATACTTGGATAACTTTTTCTCATAGGGATGTACATCAATAACACCTGACCTTTATTTTACCTTCACCTACATTTAACCTTGAATTACTTGGTTAATGTTTATAGTCAAGCTTGTATATGGAATACTTCTGGGCCTACATCAACCATACTTGGACAACTTCATCTCCTTGTGATGTACATCAATAATCCCTGACCTATATCTGACATTGACCTACTTTTATCCTTACTTAATTTCCCTTGGTTTATGTTTTTAGTCAACCTTGGCTAAGGTTTTTATGCAGGCCGCAGCCACCTTCTTTGTCAAGCTATGTGTACATCGACAACCCTCGTAGTCGAGCTATGCTGTTCTCCTACAGCTCTTGTTATTGAGAGAAATGAACAGCAGACAACACATTAATTCTGATAAGTGTCAATGTAAATGGATCCTGGCTTCATGTATTTGTCCCAGAATGACCTGGGGCCCGTTTCACTAAACTTCCCAGGGCTCGAATTTGGCACTCGCATACTCGCAAAATGCGAGTGCTTTATGAAAAATGCTAGTTAAAATCAAAGCCGCTCGCAAAAAAATGCGAGTGCCAATTTCAAAAAGGAAATCCAAATCTTCAAAGTTCTGTCGATCTGGATCATGAAATGCTCTCGTCAAAGCGCCTCGATGAACATTGGAGGTCGTAAAAAATGACGTTGTTGCCCCGGCTATATATCAATTGCGACATCCCTCTAGTGTGACATTGAAATACTACGTCACAGGTCGTAAATGAGGACGTTTTTGCCTGGGCTATTTATCAATTGCGACATCTCTCTAGGCCACATTGAAATACTACGGCGCATTAATATTATTACAAAAATAAACATTTCCGGTTTCATTTTAACAAATAAGAAAAAAAGATCTGCGAATTGCAATTTGTGAATCAGATAATTACAGCATTGTCATTTTGTATTTAGCCCAGATAGATGAATGATCAGAATATGACAGAAATATGTGTCTACCTGGTATTGTCATGATAATCATGTCATTAATAAATAATTGTTGCAAGTTAATTTGTTCTACAATATATGTCTGAAGAAATCCAATGAAAAATCCAGCTAAAAAAACAAACGTTCCATAATACAAGAAATAATCAATATGCTTTTGCATTTTTGTTATATTATTATTTGAGTGATTATTCTGCTAGCATGGAACTTGCTGTAGCTAGGAAATAATAAGCACATGCAGTTGTGGACACAATTTTTCCCACCACACACACGACGTGTAGACTAGGAATGTACATGTTTGATCATGTCTTTTCCAAACTGTGTCAATTATTCACAAATTACTAAAGCTGGCAGTATAATCACATCAAGAAACTGAACAAGTTGATATTGAATATTTGTGTAGGTAACTTTAGATTTTTGAGCTACGTTTTTCCATCGACTACATGAGTGCAACAACCTTCATGTACTCTGAAACCATATACTAGGATACATGTACATGCTTATTGCATAATCCAACTAAACATAGAAATTGCTAGTGAAAATCCAGTTTTGCTAGTAGAAAAAAAATCCACTAGCGAAAAAATGCTAGTGTGTTAAAAAGTTAAATTCGACCCCTGCTTCCTACGACTAAAATGTTCGTAGTGAAACGGCCCCCAGGTTATGTTGGCACCCGGATTGTCAGTTAAAACAGAAGTAAAAAAAGTATCATCCATCTCTGTCAATCAACCAATCGACCAATCAATATCTGTCAATCAACCAGTTGACCAATCAATATCTGTCCATCAACCAGTCGACCAATCAATATCTGTGTCGATCAACCAGTCAACCAATCAATATCTGTCAATGAACCAGTCGACCAATCAATATCTGTCAATCAACCAGTCGACCAATCAATCAATCTATGTTTTGTAGGGAGTTTCGAGCTCGCGTTGTTGCGGGCATGTCGTGTCTACGATCAGGGAACGGACAGCATCGTGTTTGGTGAACAATTTCTACCACTGCATGCATTCTCAGCCTTCAGTAAGTACATGTATACATAAGTAATTGATCGCATATTGGATTTTTAGCCAGGTTTTTTGAGAAAAAAATCTAGGCTATTGGATTGGCGAGAGCCGGGTGGGCGGGCGGGTGGGTGGGTGGCCCGCCGCCGGGGGTGCCGCCAGGTGGCAGGTGGCGTCCACAATCAATGTTAAGTTTTCGTGTTTGAATCCATTTCTTTGTTACTATACCACCTAGGACCACCAAACTTTCACAGCTTCATAATCAAGGGGTGCCCACCACATATCACTATCCAACATGTTACCTTTTTAGCCAGGTTTTTTTAAAAAAAATCCAGGCTATTGGATTGGCGAAAGCCGGGCGGGCGGCGGGCGGTGTCACTATCCAACATGTTACTTTTTTCCGCGCAGTCGACTTAGCCATTTTAAATGTTAAGTTTTCGCGTTTACAATGTTAAGTTTTCGTGTTTAAGTCCATTTCTTTGGTACTGTGCCACCTAGGACCACCAAACTTTCACAGCTTCATAACCAAGGGGTGCCTACCACATACAACTATCCAACATGTGACCATTTTTTTTACCTTCACCTATTATTTCTACGTAATTGTCTTTTTCAATGCCATTTTTAACGTACTTCTGGTTAAAGTTTTTTGGTTAAAAGTTTTTCGTTATACTATATCTCTGCAACTGCTTCGCCCATTACCTTGAAACTTCACATGGGTGTTCATCATCATCCATATTTTCATTCTACCCCCCAACCGTGTGGCCCCTATGCCCAATGTCAAGGTCAAATTACTTTGAATTTTTTTGTTAAAGTTTTTTCGTGTACTATATCTCTGCAACTGCTTCACCCATTACCTTCACATGGGTGTTTATCATCATTGTCAGCGCGATATCGTCGGCATTTTGGCATACGTCCGTCCGTACGTCCGTGTGTCTGGTTAAAGTTTTTTGGTTAAAGTTTTTCCATCTACTATATCTATTTTTTTAGTGTCATGATGCCTCACCCCAAGGCGCGACATGCAGGCCACGGCCATCTAGTCTACAAAAAGTGGGTATAATTATGTTATCCAAGTGTCTATGCTTGGAAAAAACCTGGCCTTCGTGGCTTTGCTTCGTTTCTTGTTATGGAATTAAATTTGTGGTGGCCGTAGCTTTTAGTTCCTAGACTGACATTATTCCCATTTCTTCAGTCACTGCCGAATTGTGACTGGAGAAATGGTGCTTATGGACAATGCGACCAGTGTAGATCCAGTCCTGCCTGCTCTTCTGCTGGTAATGAGTCACTGTGTATGTACAATGATGTACATAATAGGAATTTGGATTGGGTTGAAAACAAACACTCATTGAAATCCTCTCCAATTATTCAACGTTAACTGTCTCTCTGTCATTTAGATGAAGAAGAACGGCAACTCCAGAGTCAAATATTCAGCTTTGTGAAGGACATACAGATGGTCAGACTGTCTGATATGGAGATTGCTTTATTTAGTGCTACGCTATTGGTTCGGCCAGGTAAGTACGGAATGACCATCAGCCAATAATATAGAGCTCCAATTACGCTCCGTATTTGCGTAAATAAGCAGGGGTTCCGCTGGCGATCGCCACTTTCGCAATTGGGGATAAAAATAAACAATTGGCGATAAAAAATTCTTATTTTCGGTAAAAAAATGCAAAACAATTTATTTTTATTTTTTTGATTTTTTTTTCTTCGAAAATTGTAATTTCTTGTCGCCAATTGTTTTATTTTTTTTGAAGTGGCGATTTTTTTATTTCCCCCAACGGAATCCCTGAATATGCAAATTAAAAATGTAACAGCCCATGGTTTTATTACCTCTTATACACCCGGTATACGAAGTATGTCGAGCGGTATATAGTTTTCGTCATTTTTGTCGAGCCCGCTTGCGGAATGCGAGACATAGTGATCACAATGACGTCCGTGCGTCCGTGCATCTGTCCGTGCGTGCGTGCGTCCGAAATCTGCGTTGAAGTTTTTAAATACCTTATATCTCTGCAGTCCTAAGTCACATTGACTTGAAACTTCATATACTTATTAGTAATCATCCATATATTCATGCTGTATCCCACTCATGCGGCCCCTGTGCCCAAGGTCAAGGTCAAATGACTTAGAAGTTTGCGTTAAAGTTTCTGTCAAAATTTGCGTTTAACTTTTCACATACCTACTATCTCTGTAATCTTAAGTCAGATTTGCTTGAAACTTTGTATGCTTATTGGGCATCACACTTCAAATAAATACACTCTGAGACCATCAAATGCCTCGGCGGACTCGACATGCGGGCCGCGGCCATCCTCGTATTAGTTCCTTAGTTTTTATATGTCGGTCCAGGTGGTGGTGCTCACTCGCTGTAGTATTTACATTGGATTGTCTGATAGTTTATATAGGAATGAATGGCCTTTTTGTGGAAGTTATCGGGGTATAAACTTGGAAAAGTTGCGGGAATACTGGGCGAAGGCCGGAAGGCCTCGTCCAGTATTCCCGCGACTTTTCCAAGTTTATATCCCCGATAAATTCCACAAAAAGGCCATTCAATCCTTATAATTCCAGCATTTGAAATAAATTCATCAAGAAAATGTGTTTATTTTCCGTTTTCTTATGAATTGTTTTAACTGCGCCTCACGGTTACAGAAAGTAGTTTGGCATGGGAGTTTACTGGGATATAAATTTTGGACAGACACTTGCTACGGGCCAATCAAATGTTAGGGAATTGTGTAAATATTTTTGTGCTGGAATTACATTGGATTGTCTGATAGTTAACTGTTGAAATGTTAAAATTAAGAATCGTCTTGTTTTACGTCACATTGTCGCAATTCATGGAACAATTATGTTGCTTGTCAATAGTGTGACATCACTGACAATGTTGTGAAGATCAATGACATCAAACAAACTTTAACTGATCAACATATTATATATTATATGATTAATTGTTTGAACGGATGTGTATTTATGGGAATTTAAGAAATTAGCGAGGGGGAGGTAATTCAATCACCTGTGCATGGATGTGCAACTTTCAAACAACAAATCCATTGGATGTTTCAGATCGGCCGGGGTTGAAGGAAATTAGCGACATACAAAAACTTTATGAGAAGATCTCCTCTGCATTAAAACTCGAGGTGGGTAAAAATCACGCGAACGCGAACGAAACTCTGTCGACTCTTCAGGACAAGATCTGGGTGGTACGACACCTGAACACGCAACACATTACTGTGCTGAATAAGTTTAAACTTAGCGAGCCGGATGTCGAGTTCCCAGCGTTACACAAAGAGTTGTTTAGTGTCGATAGTGTAGACGCGTCGTGATGTCACGGCTTTTTACTGTTTCCACGCTACATAAGGAGATGTTTAGTGTTGACTGTATAGATGTGTCCTCAACAACATTGAAAATAGCCTATTTCACCAACATTGAAAATAGCCTATTTCACCAACATTGAAAATAGCCTATTTCACCAACATTGAAAATAGCCTATTTCACCAACATTGCAAAGTATACTTTTCTAGCAAAGTATACTTTGAGGGAGAAATTTTAAATTTTATGATAAATTTATTAATTTTTATTATACTGAATTTATTACATTATCACAGCCATTTTGGCTGTGATAATGTAATACATTCAGTATAATAATTCTGCATACTTTTAATCATCAAATATATGCAGTTGTTAGATGTATATGAAATAATGCACTTCCGAAAAAATAAACGATTACTCCCTCAAAGTATACTTTGCTAGAAAAGTATAAAAGTATACTTTGCTAGAAAAGTATACTTTGCAATGTTGGTGAAATCGGCTACTGATGTTACGGCTGTTTACTGTGGAGAGAAAAAGTTTCTTTTGACTAGGGCGGTGATTATAGAATGTTTTGAGCAAGTAGTTGTTCTATCACGCGAAATCATGAATTTTATTGGTCAAGGCCTAGCTGTGCTCGGTCTTGCCAATGAAACTGCTTGAGTTTGACATGTGAACGAGTAATTGGTTCTTGCTTGAAATCCAGAAGTTTGATTGGTCGAGGCTGAGCTGTGTTTGGTCGAGGCCAATCAAACTGGTACATTTTGAGTATAAAATTAAATACAAAAATATGATCAATTAGTTGCAAGCTGCAGCTGTTGTATCGATGTGTAGCAGCGTTACTATGGAAACGAAAATTGTTACAGTGAGAGACATCGCACAAATATCAATTATATACGGCTGCCTTGTCATACTGCGCAGTTGCAGTACACAGTTCTCTGTTGGCGCTACAGGTAGCTGCAGTTGCCATTTGGCTACTAATACAAAACACCCATTTGGCTACTAATGTTTTAGAAATTATACTAAAGAATTCAGATATTATTTGAAAAAGCGCTATATTTTTACAAATATTGTAGCAAACGTAAAATAGTATTGTCGTTATTGGCGTTCCCAGTTAATTTTGCCTGCTGCATATAGTTTAAAAAATCCTAGCGCCAACCAAACTGTTGTATTTTGTGCGGTTACAATCGTTCTAAAGCGCTACGGTAATGACGTTAAAGTGCAGCAGTGAAGACGCAAGTCCCGCAACTATATACGAACTGTACTGTTACCTCATCAATTCCAAGTCTGACGTTGCAGTACACAATTGTGAACTTTGTATGCACCTATAACTGCAAAGCTATGGTAATGACTTGACGTTGAAGTGCAGCAGTGAAGAAGTGGCAAATATATACTAACTGTGCAACGTGACATCAGTTTGTGGTGTATTAGTGCTAGTGTGCATGCATACACGTATGGGTGTGGTTAACCCTTTCAACACTACAGTGCCGTGAATGGGAAAAATATCCGGCAACGCTCATGAATTTCTTTATTTCTCATCAGAAGTATATGTTGTGACCACTCATTTGAACCGTCTCGCCGAGACGGTTCAAATGAGTGGTCATAACATATACTTTGGTTCAGAAATAAGGAAAATAGATAGAGAATAGTAGGTTAGTGCCGTGAATGAGAAACAAATATCTGACAAGGCTCGGGAAACGGGATGGGCGAGGCTCTGCCGAGCACATCCCGTTTCCG
Source organism: Conchocele bisecta (assembly GCA_029237695.1). Taxonomy (NCBI): domain Eukaryota; kingdom Metazoa; phylum Mollusca; class Bivalvia; order Lucinida; family Thyasiridae; genus Conchocele; species Conchocele bisecta. The sequence continues at coordinate 55,451,156 of CM055275.1, read as the reverse complement.
TGCCGCGCCAGATATTTTTCCCATTCACGGCACTAACCTACTATTCTATTTATCCCGTCAACACCTACAAATGGCTGTAAAATGCAAAAATTGTATTGACTGGATATCAAAAATGTTTCACGGCACCGTGTTTCACTGCACATACGCACTGTGTTGACGAGATAAAACCCTTTCAACACTACAGACCTCTTTAGCTGTGTTTGCAAACTGTACATCCAGATGAGCCAGCTCGTAATCAGGATCTGCACTTTTTGCAAGTAATGTTCCTATTGTTCAGGGGTAAAAAACACCCTTCTTTTCATCTGAAAACAATTTTGTGACGCTTGGATTGGTCCTTAAATTAACATATCACAGTCTATTGCAGTTAATAGGGTTGAAAGGGTTAAGAGGTGATGAAGTCATTTGCAGGGTTCAAACTTGGATTCCAGCATTTGTGACTAGTGACCCATCCATATTTTAACCCATTTCATGCTGAGAATACGCTATTTTATTTGTGATAAATCCTAAATAATTTCTTTCTCTGTTCTTTGATATATATGCCGTGACCACCATTGTCGAGACTGTTCAAATGAGTGGTCACAACATATACTTTTATAACAAAAATAAAATATTAAAAACAAGTCCTACCCGTAAAGGTGTATTCTGAATGCAATTGATTAAGAATCGGCCACCCCCGGACTCAAAATGAACTATCACAAAAATATACAACGGTATGCCTTCTTTGCTGGAAAATTATCTATAGTGTCATAATTCTTACATGAACATCTCATTTTATGCTAGATTTTAATAATACCGTACTACCCTAAATATTCGGACACCATTTGTTTGGGAAACCCCTATAAAATAGGGATTACTGAAAACAAATTGTCTCCAAATAGACGTTATTCTGATATCATTCCAGCACAAAAATATTTACATAATTCCCTAACATTTGATTGGCTCGTAGCAAGTCTCTGTCCAAAATTTATTCCCAGTAAACTCCCACGCCGAACTACTTTCCGTAACCGTGAGGCGCAGTTAAAATAATTCTTGAGAAAACGGAAAATAAACACATTTTCTTGATGAATTTATTTCAAATGCTGGAATTATAAGGAATGAATGGCCTTTTTGTGGAATTTATCGGGGATATAAACTTGGAAAAGTCGCGGGAATACTGGACGAGGCCTTCCGGCCTTCGTCCAGTATTCCCGCGACTTTTCCAAGTTTATACCCCGATAAATTCCAAAAAAAGGCAATTCGTTCCTATAAAACAACCAGAAACAAGCCATATATTCATGTGTGTTTCCCAGAATACATTGTGTCTGAATATTTAGGGTTATTGCGGTAAGCAGTTTTCATCGTTGTTATTGTGCAAAACAAGTAGAAGCATACTAACGGTAAATATTTGGACATACTTTGCTGTGAGAAACCATATATTCATGTGTGTTTGCCAGGCTTCATTGTTGTCTTGCCCGCGAAGCGGAAAGCGAGACATAGGTTTTGCTTTTCCGGATGCGGCGGCGTCACCATTCAGTGTTAAGTTTTCGTGTTACGGTCATTACTTCAATACCTTATCAGCTACAGTCATCAAACTTTATACATACCTTTACTATGATATGTACATGAATATAGGACTATTACAAACATTTTGGTGGGCCCCAGGGTCTTCAGGGTCAAGGTCAAACTCTATTTGTTAATACATTCAATGTTAAGTTTTCGTGTTACGGTCATTACTTCAACACCTTGTCAGCTACAGTCATCAAACTTTATACATCCCTTTACTATGATATGTAGATGAATATAGGACTATTAATTTATTTTTCTCGGGGCCCCATGGTTGAGGTCAAATTCTATTTTTTTAATTCTTTCAATGTTAAGTTTTTGTGTTACGATCATTACTTCCAACACCTTATCAGCTACAGTCATCAAACTGTATACATCCCTTTACTATGATATGTAGATGAATATACAACTATTAATAAAAAAAATTCTCAGGCCCCAGGGTGAAGGTCAATGTGGAACCAGGTGAGACATTTGATTCCGCGGAATTATGGTGTCCGAATATTTAAGGTTATTATGGTAAGCAGTTTTATCGTGTTGTTGTGAAAAACAAGTAGACATTAAATATTGGACATACTTTGTGTGTTTCCCAAAATAAATACCGTATACACTCGTTACCTCAAACTCTCTTAAGTGAAACTACTGATAACTCAAAAAGTCAAATCCGTCGCCCTATGTACTTGGTCTCCTATATACACCAACTCTTCTTAACTCAAATTTTCATTAACTCGAGTATTTCCCTCTCTCCGTCTCCTGGACTTTGAGAAAACGAGTGTAAACTGTATATCCAAATATTTAGGGTTATTACGGTAAGTAGGTTCGTCGGGAGGATATGTGATTCTTTGTAGCGGTACCGGTGTTGTGAATAGGGCACATATTTCTGTGTTTACGATTTTGTCGTCGTCGTCGATTGTTCCCGTGAAGGTGGGGAGCTTGTATATTTTCATGCAGATCACAAACTATATTTACAGTTTATCAATCCCTCAATTGGTTATCACAATCACAATTTCTCAAATGACATACAAGTCTTGGGAGTAAATAGTAAATGATAGTGAAAACCCCATACACAAATATTGACCCTATATATATATACTATAACTTGGGTTGGCTGTGTTTCGGGACATCCATCAGCGTTGCTGATTTCTTGTTTATGTTGCTATTAGTGATGGTTGAAAAATAATTTCCGTAAATGTCAAAATTTGACCGAAATTGTAGAGCTCATACACAGAGATGCCAACCATTTTGATTTGGACGTAATTATAACTATTACAGTATGTCCACTACCAAGGTGTATGATCACGTGGTACTAACAACAAGTACTGACATTTCCAGAATCCATCTGATTCAAAGTACGTATTCTTTTATTGTGTCCTTGTTACGTAACGGATTTTGATGAAATATGGCGCATCAAACGCGTCTTGTCAAGCTGCATTGGGTGGTCTCTGTATTTTCGGCCACACTTCTGTCGTTTTTCTGCTCATGAAGACGCGTTTGCTACGCCATATTTCATCAAAATCTGCTTCATATTAAGGAAAATATAAAATAATATTTTCAAGATTTCAACACTTTCAGCCACTGTTGTTGTTGTTATAACCACGTGATAATGCACCTTGACTACGCTATTACGGCCGTCACATCATCTAGAATTACGATTTTTTGCGATGCCGGCTGCACATGATTTTAACAACAACAAATTTTTATTTAGTAAATTTGTCAAAATAAATGTGTTTGAATGTGAAATTACGATATAAAAAGCAAATATAAATGAAGCATAGATCTTTCCTGACACAGTGAATTTAGTGAAAAATGTACTTGTTGTGAAAATTTAAAGGTAAATGTTCTTTTTTGCAATGTAATGGGTTTTCGTGGGTTGCATTTGTATATGTCCGACGTTTCGGGTTTACATAGTCGGGTAGTGGGCACAGAAATGCAGTTTGCTATGCATACATAAAGTACAACAGCACACCCTAACGTCGTATGCCTTTGAATTTGAGCTTAAATCTTTTAGTTGCTATAGACTTTATATTCATAATTTAAATAGAGTATATTTAAGTAATTTATTTATTGAATTTAAAGTTTCTTGTTTAGAAGTGAGGGTGGATGCGAGGGATATGACTCGGAACTCCCTATCCGACCAGCGGCCTGCATCGTTAGGTCGTGTGTCGACCGGCCACGCGCAATCATTACTCTTTGGCTTTGTCCAATGTTGGCATCTCTGCATACAGAATGCAAATGGGCTCGGATCATAACAGACTTTTTTTTAGATCACCTGAGCGAAGCTCATGTGAACTATTGTTACCGCAATGTGTCCGTCCGTCGTCCGTTCGTGAACATTTTCAAACGTCTTCTCCTCGGTAACCATTGGGCCTATAGTCACCAAACTTCATGGTCATGGTCCTTAGGTAGGGGGATTACAAAATTGTTAAAATGACGTCATTACGTAATCCAAAATGGCCGCCGTCTAAAAATAGCACAAATTCTTCAAAAATCTTCTCAAGAACCGCCAACCGGATTTCGACAAAACTTGGTAGGAATGATCGATGTACAGTGCTCTTTCAAAGTTGTTAAAATGGTGACCCCGGGGTCAAAAATTGGCGTTGCCCATGGGGTCAAATTGAGGTCAAATTTTATTTTTGACCGAATATGGTCATGTCATATATCAAATCGAAGGTGTCAATGAGGCGATCACTCTGGTGCATTTTTTTGTCCAAATCGGATGGTTATGTCATCCAAGATGGCCGCCGAAAGGTCAAAAGGTCGTTCTTTTATTAGAGATTTCAAAATTCTTCTTCACATGAACCGCTTGGCCCATGATAGCCAAACTTAAAAGTTACGGTCCATGGGTGAAGCCTTTTCAGATTTATTAAAATGGAGGTCGTCGCTAATCCAAGATGGCCGCCGTCTAAAAATAGCACAAATTCTTCAAAAATCTTCTCAAGAACCGCCAACTGGATTTCAACAAAACTTGGTAGGAATGATCGATGTACAATGCTCTTTCAAAGTTGTTAAAATGGTGACCCCGGGGTCAAAAATGGGCGTGACCCATGGGGTCAAATTGGGGTCAAATATTATTTTTGCCGAATATGGTCAAGTCATATATCAACTCGAAGGTATCAACGAGGCGATCACTCTGGTGCATTTTTTTGTCGAAATCGGATGGTTATGTCATCCAAGATGGCCACCGAAAGGTCAAAAGGTCGTTCTGTTATTAGAGATTTCAAAATTCTTCTTCACATGAACCGCTTTGCTCATGGTAGCCAAGTGTGTGGTGGTCGGGCGAACGAGACGGCATAAATTAACGGTAGGGGTTCCTCCTTATAGGAATCATGATTTGCCTTGTTTGGCTCGCAGGTATGTTTTTATCTTTGGCTCTTTTGTTACCTGGGAGTTGAATTGGGTTATTGCCCATTATAAAAGTAGTACGATTATTACTAATCCTACTGCTTTTGGGAGGGGCCAAGTGATTCTGGTGTGGCGAGGACCTGGCATCAGATCAGGATTATTCTGATTTCAGGGCTGAAAATATAGTTTTGTTATTGTAAATATTCAGTTCTGATTTTGGGATTTTCCCCCCATTTGTACATGTACTTGAAAATGTATATGTACTTGTACAGGTAATATATGGGATTAAGTACTAAACCCATTGACCCGGCCTTAAATGACCTTAGCTGTTGATAGGCCGTTAAACCCTAACAAACAAACATGGTAGCCAAACTTAAAAGTTATGGTCCGTGGGTGAAGCCTTTTCAGATTTGTTAAAACGGAGGTCGTCGGTAATCCAAAATGGCCGCCGTCTAAAAATAGCACAAATTCTTAAAAAATCTTCTCATGAACCGCTGGCCGGATTTCGACGAAACTTGGTAGGAATGATCGATGTAGAATGCTCTTTCAAAGGTGTTTAAAGTGGTGACCCTGGGGTCAAAAATGCGCGTGGCCCGTGGGGTCAAATTGGAGTCAAATTTTATTTTTGACCAAATATGCTCGTGTCGTATATCAAATTGACAGTATGAGGCGATTGCTCTGGTGCAATATTTGTCGGAACCGGATGATTGTCATCCAAGATGGCAGACGAAAGGTCAAAAGGTCATACTTTTATGAGAGATTTTAAACATTGTCGTCTCATTAACAGATTGGCCAATTGTCAGCAAACTCTACCTGTATTGGTAGCCTTAGGTGAAGCCTTTCCAAAGTTGTTGAAATTAGTTGGCCTGAAATCCAACATGGCTGACGTCTAAAACTAGCACAAATTCTTAAAAAATATTTTTCTCATGAACCGCCTGCAGGATTTCGACAAAACTTGGTAAGAATGATCGATGTACAATGCCTCTTTCAAAGTTGTTAAAATGGTGACCCCGGGGTCAAAAATGGGCGTGGCCTGTAGGGTCAAATTGGGGTCAAATTTGTGTTCATTGAGTCATGGTGAGCGAATTAGGGCCATCATGGCCCTCTTGTTTTTTGTGCTGTAAACATTTTATCATCAAACTTCAATTTGTAGTAATTGTCGTGCCCGCTTGTGGACAGCGCAATATCGTCGGCACTTTGGTGTACGTACGCACGTTTGGGTTAAAGGTTAAATTTTTTCGATATGCTATCAAAGCCTCGGCGGGCTCGGCCATCTAGTTTTAAATATGACGGGTGTTTTATTGATGGAATGGCGGCGAACAGTGCATATCCTGATCAGACTGTGCATATGCACAGGCTGATCTGGATCTACACTGGTCGCAAAACACATACACCCTATTTACACTGGGTTTACGGGGTTTGCGACCAGTGTAGATCCAGATCAGCCTGTGCATCCGCACAGTCTGATCAGGATCTGCACTGTTTGCCATACCATCATTGAAACACCTGTCGTGCTTCTAACAAGGAATATAGATTGTGCTATTCGATCAGGAGCTACAGTAACACTGGTCACAAATTCCATAAACCCTATTTCTCCAGTCACAGCCACAAATGAGTGTGCACTATAGATATACACTGGTCGTAAATGCAATAAGCTTGAATTTGTGAAGGCGTTGTTATGAAATTTCACATTTCCTAGATGTTATGAAATTTCACATTTTCTGTCAGTATTATTGATTTGTATAGCAATCGAATGCTTTGTATGTCATTGCTGTTGAATGGACGTAAACCCCCAATCAATCTATTATCAATCAGCCAATCACTGATGTATCTTTACTTAAAGCCCCAATCAATCGGTTATTATCAAGGCTGCCAGTGAGTGGAGTAGCTTCATGTAACGATGCCCGTGTTGTCAGAGATATTTTTGTACTTGGTGAACATTTTCACAGGGATTCCGCTGGCGATCGCCACTTTCGCAATTGGCGATAAAAATAAACAATTGGCGATAAAAAATTACAATTTTCGAAAAAAAAAAAAAAAAAAAAAAATTTTTTGAAGTGGCAATTTTTTTATTTTCTCCAGCGGAATCCCTGTTTTGAGTCTGGATGTTACTCAGGGTTTGGAGAAAGCACTATAACACACAGCAGTTCGCCCTCAGGGACAAAGTCATGTAACATAGGGAATATTTGCTGTATATGGCCTATACTACTTGCTGACAAAAATGATGGTACTGCAGTCTGTTCCACATAATATGCGCCGATGGGCTTTGGCCAGTGAAACAATTGCCAATGACACATATTAAATCTGGATATTATCACTTGTCCTCTGGTGTCGTGAGGACCTGGCACCAGATCAGGTTATTCTAATTGCAGGGCTGAATATATATTTTTATGTAAATATTCAGTTCTGATCTTGCGATCCCCCTTCGCCACGCCAATCTGTAGCAGGTGAAATATGTGATACAACTCGGGCTAATATGACCTTTGCTGTTGACAGGTCGCTAAACACCATTAAATAAATAAATAAATTATCAATTATCAAAACATCAGTTTAACAGAAACTGAATATTCAATGTCCCCCTCCCCACCCCACACATGTACATTTCAGTCCGTATGTGACCTTGCTGTTGAATGGACGTAAAACTATATATATAGTTGTAGTAATTTCCAATAACCTCCGAAGGGAAGCGCATTTAATACACATTATTTTAAAGTCACTCTTTTTATTGAATTTTCGACGACATGGTCTTCACCTTGTTTTAAAGTCACTCTTTTTATTGAATTTTCGACCACATGTATAAAGTTGTATATTGTGCAGATTTAATATGTTAATTGGTCATTGATAGCTAACTGGCCAACTCTGTAGACTCGGATCATACTGCACAGATGAACGGGATGATCTGGGGCTACACTGGTTCAAGTGTTGTAAAATCCCTTTTGTCGGTCAGAGGCCATTAGACCATTCTTATGAATAGGTTACCAAACGTGGAAAATAAGAGTTACTTCCCTTTAAATATCAATGATGCGCTGTAAGTTGTTCTAAGTACAGGGTGGCAGGGATTCCGCTGGGGGGAAATCGGCACTTCAACAAATTGGCGATAAAAAATTACAATTTTCGGGAATTTTTTTTTTTTTTTTTTTTTTTTTTTTTTTTTGAAAATTGTAATTTTTATCGCCAATTGTTTATTTTTCGAAAGTGGCTATCACCAGCTGAATTCCTGGGGTGGTTACGTTACTCACGATTTTCCCAGTTTGGTTACCTGTATACAAGACCGGTCTATATTAAAATGTTATATGCACGTCTATGTATGGAATCATGGTATTACACTCATTTACCCATCATTATTTTTTTGTCAACGCGACTGGAGAAATGGGGCTTAAGACAATTGTGTGTTTTCACAAGTTTGATACTTCTGAAGCCAGATCATGATCAAAATTATTTGTCGGAAACATTACTGGTGTTATTCTGACTGTATGGCGAACAGGGCAGACCCTGATCATGCGCAGGCTGATCTGGGACTGCACTGGTCACAAAGGCCATAAGCCCCATTTATCCAATCACATGCACATATACGTTTTCCAGGGATTCCGCTGGGGAAAATTAAAAAATCGCCGCCACAAAAATAATCAAAAAAAAAAAAGAAAAAAAGAAGGAATAACCAATAGGATAAAAATAAACAATTGGCGATAACAAATTACAATTTTCGAAAAAATAAAATATTTTTTTTTCGAAAATTGTAATTTTTTATCGCCAATTGCGAAAGTGGCGATCGCCAGCGGGATCCCTGGTTTTCTTTACAAGTCCTATAATAAAAATCTTGTTAAATGTTTCGATGAACATGCAGGAACGAGAGGTGTGACGTTATTGATGCCAGTGACATGAAATTGGAGTAGGTCCCAGAGCTCCAGATAAGCTGCGTATTTGCGTAAATACCAAATTAAAATTGTCAAAAAAACAATTGAAATCAGAAGTAGTGAGTATCAAAAAGCAATGAGAACAATTCTGGTACCTTTATCATGCTGCAGAAAACAATAAACAGACCACCAATATAGTATATTTTTCTTATTTTTCCATGAAAACACATCTTGGTATTTCATTAGAATTGTCTCCAAATAGACAATTTTAATGAAATGCCAAGATATGTTTTCATTTCGAAACAAACTATTCAGTAATTGCTGTCTGTTGATGTGTAAACAATAGTGTGATTTAATTTTGCCAATTAAGATTTTGAAATACCCAATTGCTTCAGAAATGATGGAGTAACAATACTCAATTACTAATTCCTTATCTGGAGTCCTGTGTCCCAAACATCGAACACACTGGCCATGTATAGTTTTGTTGGGGCAAATTTTTGAAATACACAGTTTTAAATTTTAATAAAACTGACTGTTTACTAGGATGATTAACGGGAGACGAAAATTGTCGTCTGCTTTTTAGCTCACCTGAGCATGTGAGCTATTGTTATGGCAAAGTGTCCGTCGTCCGTCGTCCGTCCGTCCGTCCGTGAACATTTTCAATCATCTTCTCCCAAACTGCTGAGCCGATATTGGTTAAACTTCACAGAGATGATATATGGGTGATGCCATTTCAGATTTGTTAAAATGTAGTCATCGACAATCCAAGATGGCCGCCATGGAAAAGTAGGTCAAATTCTTAAAAAATCTTCTCACGAACCGCCAGGCCGATTTCGACGATACTTGGTATGAATGATCGATAGTTAGCGCTGTTTCAGATTTGTTCATATGGTGGCCCGTGGGTCAAAAATGGGCATCGCCCGAGGGGTCAAATAGGGGTAAATTTTATTTTTAACCAAATATGGTCATATAATATATCAAATCGAAGGTATTGACGAGACGATCACTCTGGAGAATTTTTTGTCTAAATCAGATGATTACGTCATCCGAGATGGCCACCGATAGTTCAAAAGGTCATTCTTTTACTAAAGATTTCAAACGTATTCTTCTTGTGAACTGCTTGGCCGATATTGGCCAAACTTAACTGTAATGGTCTGTGGGTGAAGCCTGTCCATTTTTGTTAAAATGGAGGTCATCACCAAATCCAAGATGTCCGCCGTTTGAAAAGTAAAAAGGTCAAATTGTCAAAAAAATCTTCTGCTCACAAACCTCCAGGCTGATTTCGAGGAAACTTGGTGTGAATGATTGATATTTAACGCAGTTTCAGATTTGTTCATATGTTGGCACCTGGGTCAAAAATGGGCGTGGCCCGAGGGGTCAACTAGGGGTCAAATTATATTTTTGGCCGAATATGGTCATATAATATATCCAATCCAAGGTATCGACGAGACGATCACTCTGGAGCATCTTTTGCCAAAATCAGATGATTACGTCATCCAAGATGGCCGCCGACAGGTCAAAAGGTTGTTCTTTTACTAAAGATTTCAAAGGACTTCTTCTTGTGAACTGCTTGGCTGATATTGACCAAACTTAACTGAAATGGTTTGTTGGTGAAGCCTGTTCATTTTTGTCAAAATGGAGGTCATCACCAAATTCAAGATGTCCGCCCCGCCGTTGAAAAGTAGGTCAAATTGTCAAAAAAAAATTCTTCTCACAAACCGCCAGGCCGATTTCGACGAAACTTTGTGTGAATGATCGATAGTTAACGCTGATTAAGATTTGTTCATATGGTGGCACATTCGCAATATATGTTAGATCAGAAGGTACCAACAAATTCTGTGGAACATTTGAAGTTGTAAGTGAAGAGTCTTTGTGAAATCAAGATAACCACTATGGAGGCTTTTAGGTGAGCGATACAGGCCCATTTGGGCCTCTTGTTTTAATTTTTGCCTTAATTCTTAACTAAAAACCTGTTTTGACAGCACATGAGAATCGTCTCCAGTAGTCAGTGGAGACGATTCTCATGCGCTGTCAAAACAAGTTTTTATCGAGAAATATTGAAAATAAAACATTTCCAGCAGACGACACAATTTAATTCAGCGTAGTAAGGGTTAACACACACTGTATATGGCAACTATTCCATTAAATTCTTAATTATTCGCTCTGGTACATGCAATGTCTAATTCCTAGCTCTGAGAATTAGATCGTGTGTCTAATTCTAACATTTTTGATGGAGTGGGGTTAATTTTTCAGTATTCACAGTAATAAGGGCTTGTGAATGTTTTGAGCATATAGACTTTTTTGTTATTTATGATAAAGTACTTGTATTTCAATATTTTTTAGATATAATGTGTTTCATAGCCAATAGTTTGTCAGCACCAAAACGTGGAACAGACAGTCGACAGGGCTTCTCTGCATGTATCTGTAAACCATATAATAAATTCTGGGTGGGTGTACATTTCAAGACTTCAGATAACTTTTTATGCGACAAAACAAACTCTGAATCATGGTGCATTTTGTATTTTTAAAAAAAATATGATTTTAATATTAATAATTTGTAAATATCTAATGATGGTGGTTTATTCCACAGGTGATTGAACAGATGGTCAGTATGTTGGTGACATATGGGTATTTTAATATTAACCGTTCTTCAAGAACCTGTGGTTTATTCGTGACTGGTGTAATTCATAAGCTTGCGATAAAGATTATTTTAATAAATTGATAACATTGAAAAAAAAACAGCCCAGAATGCATGGGATAAATAGAAAAATATTTGGCAAGGCTCGGGAAACGGGATGGGCGAGGCTCTACCGAGCACATCCCGTTTCCGTGCCGTGCCAGATATTTTTTCCCACTCACGGCACTAACCTACTATTCTATTTATCCCGTCAACACCTACAAATGGCTGTAAAATGCAAAAATAGTATTGACTGGATATCAAAAATGTTTCACGGCACCATGTTTCACGGCACATAACGCACTGTGTTGACGGGATAAAATCCACACCCCCTGTGCCATGAATATGGAATCATTTTTCAACTCGCATAGACTTCAAGGTGCATGATCACGTGGTTACAACAACAACAATGTCGCCCACTCCAAGTAAGTATTATTTGATATTTTTCTGAATATGCAACAGATTTTGATGAAATATGGCGCAGCAAACGCGTCCTCATGAGCTGAATTTTGTGGTCTATGGAGTTTGGCACAGACTTGTGTCGTTTTTGCGAAGAATCGATTTTCCGACACCACGGAAATCGATTCTTCGCAAAAACGACAAAAGTTTGGGCGAAAATACAGAGACCACCAAATGCAGCTTAACAAGACGCGTTTGATGCGCCATATTTCATCAAAATCCGTTATGTAATTAGGACACTATAAAAGAATACGTACTTTGAATCTGTGCTTGTTGTTGTTGTTAGTACCACGTGATCATACACCTTGGACTTCAATGCACAGCAGGCATCGTTTAATAGAAAATTCAAAGTTAATATGGTAATAAGTTTCAAGAAATTTTGTGATATAAATGTAGGTTACAGTGATATGTTTGTATTCTAATCATGTCTCTCGGTTAGTGAAACGGCCACAATTCAAAGGTTCAGTTTTTTTTTTGTCATGCCCGCTTTGGGACAGCGCGATATATTGGCGTACGTATGTACTACGTCCGTGCATCCGGGTTAAAGTTTTTTTGGTTAAAGGTACATGCCCACTCGGTAGGCACAAAATGTTCTTTATAGGAATTAAATAAATGTATAATTGTGTCACTATTCCACCAGTTCTAAAAATTACAAGTGCCCACTATACAGATATAATATAAAAATTGCCCACTATACAGATATAATAATTTTGGTGTGACGAGGACCTGGCATCAGATCGGGATTATTCTGATTACAGGGCTGAATATATAGTTTTGTTATTGTAAATATTCAGTTCTCATTTTGGGATTTTTTCCCCATTTGTACATGTACTTGAACATGTACATGTACTTGTACAGGTAATATATGGGATTTAGTACTAAACACATTGACCCGGCCTTAAATGACCTTAGCTGTTGATAGGCTGTTAAACCCTAACAAACAAACAAAACAGATATAATCATTTAGTAATATTTATTTTACTCATAGTGACTTGCAGGCTGTTTTCATATGCAAATGAGGCATGATATTTTTAATTATTTATACTAATTAAATGCGTGACCTGAAAAAATAATATTTTCGACAGATTATAAAGTATGATCATTGAACATCAAAATATAAATACAGAGAATAAATAGTAATGTAGGTTAAAATGTTAACAGAAATTACTATTTATTCTCTGTATTTACTGAGTGGGCCCCTTTAAAGTCACCGCAGTGGGCCCCATTAAAGCCACCGCAGTGGGCCCCTTTAAAGCCACCGCAGTGGGCCCCTTTAAAACCCCTTTAACCCTTTCCCTGATAGAAACGACTTTTCACGCCTCTGCAGAAGATGTCTTTTGAAAACATTGTAACAAGCAATTTCTCCTTTTCCCACAATGTTTTCTACTCTATCAGATAATTTAGCCATCATTTGACCCAGCATTTGATTCTTTTATTCAGATGTTTTCGATTTGGAAGAGTTGAAATATCGCAAAACAGGGAAAGGGTTAAAGCCACCGCAGGCAGGCGGTTATATAAATGGCAGACCAAGTACCCTGTGCCCCATTCACCATGTTATAGTATTCAAGGTGCATGATCACGTGGTACTAGCAACAACAACAACAACAAGTACCATTTCAAATTACGTATTCTTTTATAGTGTCCTTATTACTTAACAGATTTTGATGAAATATTGCGCATCAAACCTGTCTTGTTAAGCTGCATTTGGTGGTCTCTGTATTTTCGCCCAAACTTCTGTCGTTTTTGCGAAGAATCGATTTCCGTGTCGGAGACACGGAAATCGATTCTTCGCAAAAAATGACAGAAGTCTGTGCCAAACTCCCTAGACCACCGAATGCAGCTCATGAATACGCGTTTGCTGCGCCATATTTCATCAAAATCCGTTGCATATTAAGGAAAATATCAAATAATACTTTGGAGTGGGCGACGTTGTTGTTGTTGTTGTTGTAACCACGTGATCATGCACCTTGATATTAACACTTGTTAAATGTCCTCATCACACAGATTTTATTACACATACCGCATATACATACATGTACAATATATTCATAAATGTACGGTGATTTTTAGCTATAAATTGTGTATATAGAGAATGTAAATAAAGCCAAACGGTATACATGGGTCGAGCCATGTGATTCTGTATGAAAGCAGATGTGCGGATTTTTCACGAAAACTATTAATAAAATTAGATATCTTCCATAAATGGTGTTAAAAGTTGACGAAATGTTATTAACATATTATGTGCAGAGATAGTGATACTTTCTGTAAAAGATGTCAAACGGTGACAGTAAAATTTTAATAGCAAATGCGGAATTCTATTCATGAAAACTATTTTGTAAATGACGTTGAAAATTTCTAAAATTTTAATAGAATCTATTTCGCATGTGCTCTCAACATTTTGTAAATCTATGGTAAATTTTGTAAATATTCCCATATCCTCAACTTTCAACGCCATATAATTCCAGCACAAAAATATTTACACAATTCCCTAACATTTGATTGGTCCGTTGCAAGTCTCCGTCCGAAATTTATATCCCAGTAAACTCCAAGCCGAACTACTTTCCGTAACCGTGAGGCGAAGTTAAAATAATTCTTAAGAAAACGGAAAATAAACACATTTTCTTGATGAATTTATTTCAAATGCTGGAATTATAAGGAATGAATGGCCTTTTTGTGGAATTTATCGGGGATATAAACTTGGAAAAGTCGCGGGAATACTGGACGAGGCCTTCCGGCCTTCGTCCAGTATTCACACGACTTTTCCAAGTTTATACCCCGATAAATTCCATGAAAAGGCCATTCATTCCTATAATCAAGGTTAGTAATGACAAAGAAATAACACACGATTGGTATACATAAAACGAATTCTTTACACAATATTACACAATGCGTGTTCTTTCTTTGCCATTGCAAGGTATTTATATTTACATGCATATAATACTTCTGCCCTTAATCATGTTAATATAAACGCATACTATTGCAAGGATAGCACATTCAATGTGCCCATAGACCAATATATATGTATACTAATATGCTTCAATTACTCAATTCATTCCTATTTTATGGACAATATCATAATTGTGTACACTTTATTCATGTGATATCGCACATCTTAGGTACAAAATCACACGGCTTGCCTCGGTCCTGTGCATCAGACCATTGTGTTGTCGGAACTATTAAAGTGCACGTAACAACCTGGTCTGTCTTGTTAGTTTTCTTCTTCCTTTCTATGCGTAGTATGTGTGCACCCGGCTGTATCCGCTATTATAGGAATGAGTGGCCTTTTTGTGGAATTTATCGGGGATATAAACTTGGAAAAGTCGCGGGAATACTGGACGGAGGCCTTCCGGCCTTCGTCCAGTATTCCCGCGACTTTTCCAAGTTTATATCCCCAATAAATTCAACAAAAAGGCCATTCATTCCTTATAATTCCATCATTTGAAATAAATTCATCAAGAAAATGCGTTTATTTTCCGTTTTCTTAAAGAATTATTTTAACTGCGCCTCACGGTTACGGAAAGTAGTTCGGCGTGGGAGTTTAATGGGATATAAATTTTGGACAGAGACTTGCTACGGGCCAATCAAATGTTAGGGAATTGTGTAAATATTTTTGTGCTGGAATGATTCGAAGGTTAATTCCGTTAGTTGCTTGGTTGGTACACGTTAGTTAACGATTGTAACACTTAGACTGAAATATGTACATGTCGTTGGGTGGTTTAGGGACAACCATACAGCATTGTATTCCGTTTGTCTCACGGTGAATAGTAGGTGGCAGGTGGTAGCACTCGATGGGTAATTTAACGATCAGGGTTCATCCTTACCTGAATCTCAACTGGAGACCTGGTTTGGCCCTCACATACGTCTTTGGCATTTTGTATGTGACAGATGAATCGGGGTATTCTAATTTCAGGGCTGAATATATTTGTTCTCGATGTAAATATTCCGTTCTGATTTTGGGACCCCCCCCCCCCCCAATGCAGCATGTTAAAATGGGATCGAACCCGTTTGCCCGGCCTTACATGACCTTAGCTGTTGATAGGCCGTTAAACACTAATAAACAAACAAACAAACAAACAAACACGGTGAATAACCCGTGGCAGGGATGGTAAAATGGTTACACCAACCCGGGCGTCTATTAGAATCACCACTAGAGGCAAGTATTATTCAGCGAAGGGGAAATGATAAAAATATACGATTTTCTATCAGAACAAAAACAAAACGAAGGGACGTTACTCTCAATCGTCTGACCCGACGTGAGTGTAGTGTCTGTCAGTTTATGGACTGTTGGACCAAGACGTTTTATTTGTATCCGACTTTCTGCTGGTTTCGAAATATGATGTTTTAAACCATTTTACCACCCCTGCTACACATTCACCAGTCCTGTGCTTTGACCTACACTACTTTTAGCTGGCGGTAGATTGGGAACATCCGATGGGCAATTTAACGATGGGTAGTGGGTGTAAGGTGGGAGCATTCGATGGGTAATTTAATGATCTGGATTCATCCGTACCGGAATCCCGACCGGAGACCTTGTTTGGCCCTCCAGTACGTCTTTGGATTTCTTGTATGTGACAGTCAAATCTGGTTATACCCCTTATAAGTGCAATTATACCGGTATTACTTTTATGGGAAGTGGCCAAGTGACTGGTGTGGTATGGCCCTGGCACCAGGTCGGGATATTCTAATTTATGGGCTGAATATATATTTCTTTCGATCTAAATAATCCGTTCTAATTTTGGGAGTTTCCCCCCAATGCAGCAGGTTAAATGCGGGATCGAACCCGTTGGCTGGTTTTAAATGACCTTATATGTTGATCGGCCAATAAATCGAATCAAATTAGTTGAACGGGCCCCAGTTATTTGGGGATGATACACCCTATTAACCCCGCCTAATATGACATTAGCTGGTACATGTAACAGACCGTTAAACACCATTAGATAAATAAATAAACATTCATGGGTGAAAGAGTTGAAGCATTCTCAAAACATAATATTTGCCGTTCACTTCGGAGCAGTATTCAGATTAGATGACCCATTTCTTGAAGGGTTCAGTGGATAGAGGAACACTTTCAGAATAAAAAGGCGAAATTCTGTATTATAGTACCCATATATGAAGGGATTTGCAGCACTACTTAGTAGATACGAACGTTTTAAGAAGCGAACCCATGTTTCTCTGTCATCGTCGATGTTGACGTCACCAAACGTGTCACGAATCACAATGCCTAAGTATGGCACAAAACTTAACACAAACATCAGAGTGACAACAAACGTCATCCGAGTATAATTTGATTTATGGGATGTTCGAACACTCCTCTGAGACATATTTAATGTTAGACGTTTGCGACGGATTCTCGTTGACCTTGTGAATTTTTCATGTCGCTTTGTGACGTCGGGTATTACGTGATTCTGATTGTCTTCTTTAATTTCTGCTATATTGAACGGTTTTATTTGGTGTCTATATGCATTTACCACATTGGCTGTCGAGTGTGTTGAAGCCGTGGTGTTTGTCTGGCGGTCGCTTTTATAGTCTGTGGAAATTTCGTCTGAAACAGAGAATATCAGGGTTATATTATTAGGTTTATCAGACAAGGCTAGGAAAAGCGTAGGAATTCCGAGCCGAACCGAAATGTAGAGAATATCTACTATGAGAGTAGTATTTACAATCATAGCGTTTATGGAGCACACCCTATCAAGGTGCATGCTCACGTGGTTACAACAATAACGCCGCCCACTCCAAAATAAGTATTATTTGATATATTCCTTAATATGCAATGAATTTTGATGAAATATGGCGCAGCAAACGCTTCTTCATGAGCTGCATTTGGTGGTCTATGGAGTTTGGCACAGACTTATGTCGTTTTTGCGAAGAATCGATTTCCGTGTCGAAGATACGGAAATCGATTCTTCGCCAAAACGACAAAGGTTTGGGTGAAAATAAAGAGACCACCAAATGCAGCTTAACAAGACGCGTTTGATGCGCCATATTTCATCAACATCCGTTACGTAATAAGGACACTATAAAAGAATACGTACTTTGAATCGGTACTTGTTGTTGTTGTACCACGTGTTCATACACCTTGCCTATGTACATAGGTAAAGTCCTACCCCATAAACACAGGTAAAGTCCTGCCCATGGGCACAGCTCAAGTCTCACGGGGATGTAATTAGGGTAAGGAGTAGTGTTATATGTGAAACTTTTCAAGGGTTTGGGTTAGCCTGTACATACGCCCAGTGTTTATTCGCACCAAACCTACAACAGTCGCACGGGGGTGGGGCGGGGGGATGGGGGTGGGGGAGGTGGAGGGGGTGGGATGGGGGTGGCTCAATCGCATTACGTTATTGCCGAGCTGTTTTATAAATACACTAAATTAATTCTATAAATATGTTGTTTTCCAAGAAGCGAAGGGCGACTGATTTTTCTGCAGAACTACACAATGCTGTTTACACTGGTTTACAGGCGATAAACTTATGCTTTCAATGTGAGAATAGAAGTTATAAGACGATTGTACGTTTGTCCGGATAACTGATTGTCAGATAATCCGGAGGATCCCTGTACCCACGACAATCAGTATACCAAATCGAGACATAACGAGGTTAGGTAAAAACAAATGTCAATGACTTATCTTGAGCAATATTTCTTTTAACACTAGTCGCGTTTTCAATTACACGGTCTGTAAACACACTGCGTCAGAGTTTCTTGCGTGTATACCTGGGAAACCAGGAAGTCATCGCTGTTGCGGGCAGGTACTCTGCAAAACCCTCGTGCCGTCCGATACGTGACAAAATGATTTTATTATTTATTTTTATGTTCAACAATTTTAGAGTGAATATCACTATTTATTTCTGGTAGGGTATACAGACGACAAATTGACACTTTTAGCTCGACTATTCGAAGAATAAGTAGAGCTTATGTTGTCACCCCGCCGACGCCGTCGGCGTCGGCGGCGTCACCGTCACGCCTTGGTTAAGGTTTTTAGTCCACCTTGTATATGGAATACTACTGGCCCTACACCCACCATACTTGCACAACTTCATCTCCTAGTGATGTACATCAATAACCCCTGATCTATATTTGACCTTGACCTACATTTCCTCTTGAATTACTTGGTTAATTCCCATTGGTTAAGGTTTTTAGTCAAGCTTGTATATGGAATACTCCTGGGCCTACACCCACCATACTTGAACAACTTCATCTCCTAGTGATATACATGAACAACCCCTGACCTATATTTGACCTTGACCTACATTTAACCTTGAATTACATAGTTAATTCCCCTTGGTTAAGGTTTTTAGTCAACCTTGGTTAAGGTTTTTAGTCAAGCTTGTACATGGAATACTAGTGTGCATACAGACACCATACTTGGACAACCTTTTCTCATAGGGATGTACATCAATAACCCCTGATCTATATTTGACCTTGACCTACATTTCCTCTTGAATTACTTAGTTAATTCCCCTTGGTTAAGGTTTTTAGTCAAGCTTGTATATGGAATATTCCTGGCCCTACATCCACCATACTTGGACAACTTCATCTCCTAGTGATGTAGATCAACAACCACTGACTTATATTTGACATTCACCTGCATTTAACCTTGAATTACTTAGTTAATTCCCCTTGGTTAAGGTTTTTAGTCAACCTTGGTTAAGGTTTTTAGTCAAGCTTGTACATGGAATACTATTGTGCATACAGACACCATACTTGGACAACCTTTTCTCATAGGGATGTACATCAATAACCCCTGATCTGTATTTGACCTTGACCTACATTTCCTCTTGAATTACTTAGTTAATTCCCCTTGGTTAAGGTTTTTTAGTCAAGCTTGTATATGGAATACTCCTGGCCCTACACCCACCATACTTGGACAACTTCATCTCCTAGTGATGTACATCAACAACCCCTGACCTATATTTGACCTTGACCTACATTTAACCTTGAGTTACATAGTTAATTCCCCTTGGTTAAGGTTTTTAGTCAACCTTGGTTAAGGTTTTTAGTCAAGCTTGTACATGGAATACTAGTGTGCATACAGACACCATACTTGGACAACCTTTTCTCATAGGGATGTACATCAATAACCCCTGATCTATATTTGACATTGACCTACAATTCCTCTTCAATTACTTAGTTAATTCCCCTTGTTTAAGGTTTTTAGTCTAGCTTGTATATGGAATATTCCTGGCCCTACACCCACCATACTTGAACAACTTCATCTCATAGTGATGTACATCAACAACCACTGACCTATATTTGACCTTGACCTACATTTAACTTTGAATTACTTAGTTAATTCTCCTTGGTTAAGGTTTTTAGTCGAGCTTGTAGATGCAATACTCCTGGCCCTACACCAACCATACTTGGACAGCTTCATCACCTAGTGATGTACATCAATAATCACTGACCTATATTTGACCTTGACCTACTTTTATCCTTGGATTACTTTCTTATTTCCCCTTGGTTAAGGTTTTTAGTCAAGCTTGTATATGGAATATTCCTGGGCCTACAGCAACCATACTTGGAAAACTTCATCTCGTAGTGATGTACATCAATAACCCCTGACCTATATCTGATATTGACCTACATTTAACCTTGAATTACTTACTTAATTTCCCTTCGTTAAGGTTTTTAGTCAACCTTGGTTAAGGTTTTTATGCAGGCCGCGGCCACATTGACCTACATTTAACCTTGAATTACTTACTTAATTTCCCTTGGTTAAGGTTTTTAGTCAACCTTGGTTAAGGTTTTTATGCAGGCTGCGGCCACCTTGTTTGTCAAGCTATGTGTACATCGACAACCCTCGTTGTCGAGCTATGCTGTTCTCCTACAGCTCTTGTTTCATTAACCTGGAAACCAGGCCAGTCTCGGTGCTCGGACAAAACGGGCTCCTGCCCACACACTTCACAGACGGCTTATAACTTTCGATGGGCAAGGACACGCGGAGGGTGCCGCACATAGGTCAGTAGCCGGATGGAGTGGCTGTGGGCACACAGCATACAACATCTCGCTACCAAGAAGAGAGAATAATAATTTAAAGCCGATGCTTAGCGAGGTGGGCACAGAAGGGTTTTGCCGGTGTGGGTTCGTATCCCGCCTAGACATTTGTATTTATTTTTTATTTTATTTTGTTCGTGTCTTGTGAAGTAATTATTATGACCTCGACCGTAATGCTAGTTGGGGTGCCCTGATCAATGCACTGGCCTTCAGCGGCAGCATCTACCTCTTCTCGGCGCTGCGAAGCTCGGGCGTCGACGAGGAGCTCAAATGGCACGACAAAGCCGTCGAACAGTTACAGGCCGCCCAAGTCGCGTAATATACCCAGGAGTTGTGACTTCCACCTGGGGAACGATCGACTGAGTGGGTGGCCAAGCTGCCCGCCGTGATATCATCCCTGAACAGTGAGGAGACGCGCCTCACCGGGAAGAAGCCGAAGGATGCCATCAAGGCCAAAACTGTAGCGCAAAAGCTCTCCATCGTTGTTCCGGATCACCCGGTTGGTCTTAAAGAGCAAAAGCTCCCCTCGTGTTTGGTGTTCGGTACCTCTACCAGCCTGGCGAGCTGGAGGGTGGTCGCCGTCGCGCCACTGACCCTGCCTGGTCACTCCAGGTATACCGGCTGGGCACTCGGTTACCAAGCTCGACTAGCCCATGCTGTACTATTTGTTGGATGGCTCACCACGTAGCGTCGTCCGGGATGAGCTTCTTCTTGTCCCCCCGACGCCCAGCTATGAACACCGAATGTGGTTCTCCGGTTAGATGCCATCTCCCTTGCCGTACGGCGTCCCTGTGGCCATATGCCAGGGTGTTAACCCCGT
Organism: Conchocele bisecta; assembly: GCA_029237695.1. Taxonomy (NCBI): domain Eukaryota; kingdom Metazoa; phylum Mollusca; class Bivalvia; order Lucinida; family Thyasiridae; genus Conchocele; species Conchocele bisecta. Next base: position 55,429,477 of record CM055275.1, on the reverse strand, counting down.
TTTTCGTGATACAGTGCCTGCTGTCGAAGGGGTAGAGAGAGACCTTATGCATGCGCTGCCCGTAGATGCGATGCTACTGGGCCTTTAAGTGGTTGTAGTAGAGGTCGTACATGAGGTGCCTCGGGAGGTCGAGGCTGCTCATACCCACATACACAGGTCGGATGAGAACCAGGTGGCTCTAGTGCATCTGAATCGCCGCAAGATCGTCATCAAAGACGTTGGCCTTTGCGAAGGCCGGGCTGGCGATAAGGCGCCGCAGCTTGTCCTCCTCGTTTGCACGCAAGAGCTTGACATCAACTCGCTTGTGGAGGTTCTTCATGATCTTCCCAAAGACCGAGTTGTTCATTATCTTGTACATGTCCTTATCGAAGTTGCTGGTTGTCCTCATTCGGAGTTCGGTGTTCATCCGGATGTAGTGCTCCATCCAAGGGCTCTGATCGAAGCGGATCGCTCGGTGAATCCTTTTTCAGGCACATGTCCAGAGACAAGTAGAGCTGCATGTTCCTGTAGTGGAGCACATAGCGTTCCTTGTCGCGGAGGTTGGGAACCAGCTTTTCGACGACCTCAGCAGGCGTCACCTCATCGCCTAGGAGGTCATGCTGGTACTCCGATATCCACTCCTTCTGGACCACCATGCGCTGCGGTGCCAGTGGATACGCGTTGTGTGCATCGTGGAGCGCTACAGGGTACTCCAGGTCCACCTTGAGGATGTAGCCCTCTGAACTGTCTGCCGGATGGGCGATATTTCTTCTGTGAACCGATCGCCGTCTTCCACCCACTCAAACCCGCTTGTTGGCAGGGTTGACTCATGGCCCAGCCGTAGAGGTTATTGGTGTCCAGGTAGAGGTTGTGTTTGGTGGGCTATGACGGGTCATATCCCTCGACCATATGGTTGTTGGCGCGCGCATGCCGCTTCGAGACGACGGAGATGCCTCCGCGCATCCCTTTCTCGATGAACATATATATATAAATCTGGTCGTAGTCTCTGAGCAGCTCGAGCTCTACGCCCGTTTTCGCGAGCAATGCATCCCAGGAGAGACCGGGGCTGGTGTAGTAGAGCGCGGGGTCCAGAACATATTGCACCAAGCTTGTCTTACGGAAGGTCTCGAAGACGTCGGCCATGAGGAGCATATCATTCCGGTTGTATAGCACATGATACTCCCCCAGACTGCGGCACCCAACTGATTCGAAGACCTACACGTGGGCATAGTCGTCCTCGCTGATTTGCTCGTCAGAGAGCTTGCTGTTGGAGGCATCCTTTGATGGGAGTTGAGGCTTTGCGAACCGCTTCCAAGAGTCCATGTACTCTTAGGGGTAGACCCCCTTTTGCATCAGTAGTTCTCTGTCCGGTGCATACCGAGCCGTAATCTGGAAGGCCTCTTATTTGTTGGCCGCTACCAGCTTGTCGAGGGATGCCAGCAGGAACTGGAAGCTATCGATGAATCGGAGCTACTCCAGGGAGAAGCAGATGTACTACTCCGTATTGTTGGGGAGGAGACCTTGCCCTCGAATTTCGAGATAGACTGCGCATTATGAGATGCGAGTCATAGCCCCGCAAGTTGTGGAAGACGACAGGTATTGTTGTAGTCTTTGGGCTCAACCTCAGCTTGAGGTTACAGGCGGTGTGTGCCGCCCTCTGTACTACCCGGTGATGTGGCAGTGGTCCCGGACAGAGACTCCATCAAGTGGTTTCTTACACACATGTCAGGTCATGGCTATGCTGTAAGCTCGCCATTCATCTCGGGTAATCCACATGACTTTGGGGCTGGCCAGCACCGTCTTAATTTTGCCCTCTTATTCCTGGAGTGCTTCAAGGAGGTGCTCCGCTGCGGTATGCCCTCTGTATTCCACTGCCGGCTCTGTGCGGCCATCTGAGCTGCAGGCCTCGTGAATCCTTTGGGTATTGCTTTTTGCGGGGTCGAGCTCCAGGCCCTCGATCTTTGTGGTGAGGGCCTAGAAGTCGGCGTAGACGATGAAGGGGCTGGGAGCTGCTTGTGGTTTGTGCTAATGTCTGTTTCACGAAAGCTGCCCAAATTGTACGGCTACATAAACAATTAAAAAACATCATTTGTTTCGATAATATTAAATTAAAGGAAAATTTAAGAATGAACCTTCTTTTTATTTCGTGAAATTTGGTGAAATATTGATTTTATTGCGAAAAAACAATTTCCCCATGTTAAATCCCTATAGACATCTTCACAGAGTGAAGATGTCTATGGGGATTTAACATGGGGAAATGTTTTGAATTTCAGAAATACTGGACCGATTTTAAAAATTTAGCTTAAGCTATCTAGCTAGGTTTCAGAGTCAATTTACAATTTTCTCCTCCCACAGCTCCTCCATATCCTCTTCCCCCATGTTAAATTAAATAAAAAGGATCATTTTTTAATTTTTATTTAAATTTAATATTATCCAAAAAAATATTGTTTTTGCATTGTTTATATGGCCGTAACATTTGTCAGGTTTCGTGAAACAGACATTAATATACTTCACAGGCATGTTACTGTATCATTTACATCAGTTACAAGCATATACCGTGGGATTATTTTGTAAGTCGGATCGGATCAAGTCGGATCGGATTAAATTCCAGCCGCTGACTTTTCGCGCCACCACCATGATATTGTATTTATCTTTCTTAACAATAATTAAACCTATATTTTAATTAGTGAGTATCCAGAGCAGAATTGGTGCAGATTATGGGAACATAGGTTCCACAACATTCATACGAAAAATGAAAGCAGCAGAGAATAGCCAAATGTGTGGACATTGGTTAGTTTATATAGGAAAATATTTGGTGGTGGTCCACGTTGACATATCGATGGTCTAGTAACATAAGGTCGTAACTGCTATGCTAAAGCATAGCACTTACGACCTTATGTTACTAGACCATCGATATGATGAATGCATACGTCAAAGAGATCACGATTATAACTTTATAAACAGTGCACGAAGAAGAGGGATTTATATAGAGGAAAACGTTACTCGCCCTGTCGGACTAGTTTCAAGTCGTCGGACTAGTTCAACTAATTTCGACTCGTCCGAGGATGATAAGCACTCGCAAATGCAAGCGGGCGAGTGTAATTTTACACAGATATTTCATTTGTTTATTATACATGTACGAGGTCGTGTTCATTTAGTAATATTTATTTTACTGATAGTGACTGTCGGTGGTATCAGGCTATTCTCATATGCAAATGAGGTATGATATTTCTTTAATTATTGATGTTAAATAAATGCGTCACCTGAAAAAAATTATATTTTCGACAGGTTATAAAGAATGATCAGTGCTGATAACGTTTTTTAAATACAGATAATAAATATTAATGTTCGTTAACATTTTAAGGAAACACTGTTATCACACCTGATATCGGTGTGGAAATTTACGTCTGATATAACATGTATAATAATGCCAATACATACGTGGGGTAATGGTGAATGAATGTTTATTTTGCCAGAAAATGTCTCGGATGATGTCTCTGATATGAAGAATATTTGTGCCTACTGAGTGAGCAAGTACCTTTAATAAAATCGCGGAATTTGTTATGATACGAAATGTGGCCGACCAAAGCTACAAGCGTTGTTGTTCATACAGTGCAACCTCTCTACAACAGCCACCCATGGGAAGACGCAACATTGGCTTTTGAAGAGAGGTGGCTGTTGTAGGGAGGTTATTGCTGAATTAAATTTTGTTGTCTGCTGTTGGTTTATTTTCTTCAATTATTCTCATCAAAAACATGCTTTGACAGCATTTTAGAATCATTTCCAATGGAAATGATTCTAAAGTGCTGTCAAACCATGTTTTAATTGAAAAAGAAGACAACATGTATAGCAAACAGCAATGTTCGTGCTCAGCAGTCGATGGGTTAAATATAGTGGAAATCATCCATTTGGGATAGAAAATAGCGGCTGTTACAGAAAGGTTGTTGTTGTAGAGAGGTGGCCGTTCGGGGAGGTTCGACTGTATATAGTTATACCGATGATTGGTGGTTGTACCAGCATGCATCACTGCCTAATATGGCAATTAGTTACACAACCGTCGGCGCTAATTTTGCCAATCATATTATGTTCTTTATTGCGGAATATTTGACAATCGAGCTTGAAATCAAGCATATTGAATGGCTGAGCCTGAGCTGTAATACAGCTCAGACTCAGACAATCAATTTGCTTGATTGCCAGTTGGTATTGCCAAATTTAAGTGCAGAAACGTTGATACTCTCATCAACATTAACGCAGGCGGTCACCGGGTTGTGTATAAGTCATTTCGTATTCGGCCAATACGCAGATTTACCTGATATATGCAGCCCCGTCGCAGTCGATTGTTGTAATTATGATAGCGACATTGGCTCCCGTTGCGTCACTTCTGGTGCCGATTTTAGACCCCTGTTTAATGCCATGTTGTCGCATTGTCGTTGAAGCGTCAAGTCGCCTTGTATGTTTCCAAATTGATCTAGCAATACACATATACAATATCGACAAAGTCATTAACGAGCTCACGAATATCAGACCATCAAGCGCGTTGACAACCGTGTTCAGAGTTACCAACGAATCTTGTTTTGACACCCCGCAGTCATGTCCTGTGACCGTTTGAGTGCTGGAGACGGGGACGAGGACAGCGACGGAGTCGAACGTGAGCAAAGTCGGTGCAGATTCCACAACCGCGAGCACACACGAGAGCGCAATAGCGATGTTGCTGTGGCGGACTGTAAAGCGTATGCCGAGCGGGTTACAGATCGACTGGTAGCGGAACACGACTATCGAGTTTACGATTAAGACGGACACCAAGCCAACTAAGTGGTTTAGAAAGTAACTCGTCTTACAAAATACCCGACTCTCCATAGCGTACACGTATCGCAGATCAACGAAGTTTGTGGACATCAACGCGCACATTACTGTATCGGTAACAGCCAGAGAGAATATCAATCTTTTCGCGGCCGTTTGTTTTTTTCCACGGCCGTAATACACACCGGTTAACACATTGCCGATAAGTCCCAATGTCATTATGACAGCCACGTATACAATGACGGGAATATAGCCTTCAAACTTATCAGCTCTTAAATCGTCAAATAACTCCTCTGTGCTTTTATTTGAAACTATCCTCATTATTGATGTGTCAAACACTTGTGAAAATGAATATTTTGAAAATCCTTAGATTTGCCAATGCGACATTCTGTCACAGTTGTGCGATACTAATATGTCGAATTGCTTTTCCGTGTTTAGTAGTTGTACAGGTATATGTACAGGGCACACGCAATGCATGTAATATAATAGCTCGTCATATGAGACACGTTATGTGATTTTCTACCTCAGAACATGATGAAAACTATTTACAAAATTTACGATAGTTTCCATATATAACATCAAAAGTTGACGAAATTTCATAAACAATGCGGAGTTGAATTCCGCATTTCCTATAAATATTTTGTCAACTTTTGACGTCACAATTTCTGTAAATATATTTAATGAAAAAATCGCACATGTCAGAGCTCCAGCTAAGGTGCGTAATTTGATCAACTTTGGGGGGAATTTTGTTATTTCTTCACCAAAAATGGCAAGTTGGGAGTGCTTTAGAATCGTGTCATTGAGACGATTCTAAAGAACTCACAACTTACCGTTTTTCGTGAAGAACTAAGAAAAATACCTCGAATATTTGGTCAAATGACGCACCTTACCTGAAAATCTGACATGTTCTTGGGTACAAACTCACATGGCATGTCTGATATGTGTCTTTGACTGAAGAGACGGAGCTTATGGGATTGTGACCAGTTCAGCTTCTGGTCAAATAGTGCACTCCTGTAGCCAGATAACTAGCGATATTCCTTGCTACAAGCATGAAGGCTGTTTCATTAACGGAATGGCGGCGAACAGTGCAGATGCTGATCATATTTTCATATTTTTGACTACAACAAATACCCCCTTTTTATAAATGGAATAATCTGAAAATCATTTTGTGACAATTGGATTGGTTGCAAAATTAATATGTCAAAATCCATTCCAGTTACTTAGGGGTGGAAGGGTTAATATTGTAAGGTTATTGTGATCACTAGAGTTTCACCCGGTCCCTGGACACTCTCTAAGAAGAACAACTTTTATTAGCACACAATCAATCCCTAAGTAACTGAATGGGCTGCGATATGTTAATTTTGCAACCAATTCAATCATCGCAAAATGATTTTCAGACTATTCCATTTATAAAAAGAGAGTATTTGTTGTTCTCAAAAATATGAAAATTACTTTCAAACAGTGCAGATCCTGATGAGACGGCTAGTTACGAGCCGGCTCATCTGGATCTGCACTGTTTGCATAAACCGATATAGCTGGCTTTCGGGTTAAAAGGGTTATTAAAGTAAATTAATCTAAGAGTCCTGGGGCCGTTTCACTAAACTTCGTACGACTAAAATGTTCGTAATGTGCAAAATTATAATAGTCTGTAAAGTTCACAATAGCAATGTTTTCTTGTAAACGATCATTGGATTTACATTTATTAAGCATAGGCTGCATATGCCTATGCTCAATAATTGTAAATCCATCAATTGAAATTTCCAGACGGTTCTAAATTTGCACTTACGAACATCTTATTCGTACGAAGATTAGTGAAACGGGCCCCCGGATCGGCACACACAATGCGACCTAGCGTGAGTCCAACTCTTTAATCAACCCTATTGCGTGCATAGGATCTTGAAGAACGTTTCATATTTCGGTGTTTTATGGGTTATTTCGGTATATCTGGTGGCTTTTGTGTGTATTGTTACGAATATACAATTTACACCACCTCCCTCACCTACGTATATGTAGGGTAATTTACAAAGGTGTGAAACGGAGCTTCTACCTGCGTACGTTTATAACCAATAAAACCATTATTTGTTAGTAACCGATAACAATAAAACCGGTCCCAAATTGTTTGTTTATATATTGTATTGGACCTGAACCGCCAATGCAAATCAAACATTTATATATCGTCTGAAAAACGTCAAACATTCTCGGATAGATGGTAGAGTCTCTGACACGGAAATCGATTCTTCGCAAAAACGACATAAGTATGTGCCAAACTCCATAGACAACCAAATGCAGCTTATGAAGACGCGTTTCCTGCGCCATATTTCATAAAAATTCGTCATAAAAATTAGAAATTGCCACAACGAGCCACCATAGTATCATTTCATAGTTCAGTTTCTCATTCACTTCCTCATATTATAATTACTGTCCGTTTCACGAAACCTGCCCAAATTGTACGGCTATAAAGTAATGCAAAAACAATATATTTGTCGATAATATTAAATTACAGCAACATTAAGAATGAGCCTACTGTTTATTTTGTGAAATTTGTTCCAACATTGTTTTTATTGCGAAAAGACAATTTCCACATGTTAAATCCCTATAGACATCTTCACAGAGTGAAGATGTCTATGGGAATTTAACATGTGGAAATTTTTGTAATTTCAGAAATAGTGGACCGATTTTCAAAATGTAACTTTTGTTTTCTTAGTTAGATCATTTCCAAGCTATCTAGCTAGGTTTGAGAATCAATTTCCGTTTTTTTTTTCGTTTTTCGACTCCTCCTCCAGGTTCTCCACCTCATTTTCCCCCATGTTAAATTCCCATAGAGTCATTTTGATAAAATTTAATATTATTAAAAACATTATTATTCTGGCATTGTAACATTTGGGCAGGTTTCGTGAAACAGACAGTATATAGTAGGCCTTTGTCAGCCTTTGCGGTGTATAGGGTGACCGCGTTGACTCATAAAAATGATATAGTCATGATTTGGGAATCCCTGCGTTAACCCTTCCTACGCCGTTAACGGAAATTGCCGTCTGCATTTTTGCTTTAATACTTTAATTCTTAACATCGTCTCCAGTGTCAACACCAGGGGCCTATTTCATCAACATTGCAAAGTATACTTTCCTAGCAAAGTATACTTTGAGGGAGAAATTTTCAATTTTAGAATAAATTTATTAATTTTTATTATACTGAATTTATTACATTATCACAGCCAATTTTGGCTGTGATAATGTAATAAATTCAGTATAATAATTCTGCATAGTTTTAATCATCAAATATACACAATCGTTAGTTCTGCATGAAATAATGCATTTCAGAAAAATCAATGATTGCTCCCTCAAAGTATACTTTGCTAGGAAAGTATACTTTGCAATTTTGATGAAATCGGCTACAGGTTTGTGTCGAGAAATATTGAAAATAAAACATTTCCAGCAGACGACAGCATTTAATTCAACGTAGTAACGGTTAATAAGGTATTTATTAAACACGTTTACTGATTTCATAGAAAGCGAGATTCGTTTCTTATGGAATAAATCAACGAGTTTATTAATTGGAGGGAGTAATCATATATATTTCCCGAATTGAATTATTTCATATAGAACTAACGACTGTATATATTGTATGACTCAAAGTATGCAGAATTATTATACTGAATTGATTACATTATCACAGCCATAATACATTCAGCATAATAAAACATAATACATTTGGGCCGCGTCATGCGAAAACCGGGCTTAATGACAAAAAATTCATTTTTCACTTTTTTGCATATTCTGAATACCGCATCTTTTAAAAGTCATATACCACAAAAAATATCAATGTATCTCAATTATTTTTCATGCTACATGTATTTTTGTAACACGTGGTAGAAGCGCAAACGACGTTTTAGCTCAATGACGTCGCAATTACGACGTTAACATTAACGGGCGACTTCAACAAGAACGTTTAAGCGTAATGGAGTAGTAAACTAATAGGCCTGCCATGCAGGTTGATTTTAAGTAGTGTATGTATAATTGTATACTATTAGTGAATAATTGACAAACGACACGTAACATTGGGCAAAATCAACATTATCTTGTGTGTACATTTTGCACAACTACGAACGCCGAAAATATATGAGCCGCGCCATGCGAAACCCGGGCTTAATGACAACATTTTCAGTTTTTAGGAGCCAAGACAAAGTATGAAAATAATGTGTATGGCTCGTGTTGCAGTTGCTAATGTAACGTTATGTTTTGGATTGCGGCCGAAGTAACGTAATTTCGTATGAATAATTTTCAAATAAGGCAGAGTGAGGCGTTTCCCTGTTGTTTGCTGCTGTCTGAAATATTTTGGGGAATAATAGCGACATCATTTAACATTTCGTATGCGACGACATATTTTAAAGTAGACAGTAGACCGCTTATAACATTAACTTTGTGACAAAACACGATACCGGGCAGATTTGATAGCGTGATACCTTATAATTGTCGCCGTGTGTCTTTCTTGAGGATCGCATTACCATCGCCTGATCTACATTATTATGCAGTCAAGTGATAAACTGATGATTTGATACTACACAAGCACTTTCGACTACAAAAGCAAGTTTATGCCCATCACATTTCCAATTAATGTGTTGATGCATTTATTTTAAATTCAATACAAACCCCGGATATTTATGTCATTATATAGCTGCGTGTCTACCTCCATTTATGATAAAATGAGCGGCATTAAATGGCATTAAATGGCATATCATTAGCTAAGTACTGGATATAATTGTTAAAAAGTCTCAATTTACCAAGATAATATATGGTAATATCGTTGGCATACACTAGGTTGTTCATATTTAAGATTATTTAGGAATCAAAGTGCAGTGTAAGCGAAGACTTCGCTGATATGTAGCCATTTTCACCATTCACCATTTTGAATTCCTAAGGACAACCGACGAAAAAGAGTAACAATGTCAAAGAACGACAGTTAGGCGACAATGTACAGCGCCTAAAGCATTTCTAAGTCATTGATGCTGCGAGGAACTCGTGCAAGTATCCTTGCTATAATATTTTGTCACGACACCATGGCCATAACGTCAAACATGTATTCACGTTCAATGACGTCACAAGTACGTGACATCAAGTCATGACGTCATAATATGTGTACCGAGGTACAAGGTATCGCGTCTCATATTAGTGAAAGTTTCAGTAAGTTATCATTTTCCGTTTTCTGTTCACACTTAATGTTAACTGACACCAGTAAACGTAAATGGGAGGGCAAACTGTGAACTTTTACGGCGACGCTAGACAATTTGAAACGTCGTTTTTCCGACGTCGTTTACCGCTTTTCATGACGTTGTCATTAAGCCCCGTTTTCGTATGGCGCGGCCCATTTATCCTTGAATGGAAAAGTTCCCCCTCAAAGTGTACTTCGCATTTGTTGAGAAAGCGGTATTACGGAAATGAAAACATAGCGATATTAAAATACGTCTTAAAATACGTCTTAAGTCACATTGACTTGAAACTTCACATGCTTATTAGTTCTCATCCATATATTCATGCTGTATCCCACTCATGCGGCCCCTTTGCCCAAGGTCAAGGTCAAATGACTTAGAAGTTTGCGTTCCGAAATCTGCGTTAAAGTGTTTAAATACCTTATATCTCTGCAGTCCTAAGTCACATTGACTTGAAACTTCATATGCTTATTAGTCAGCATCCATATATTCACTATGTGTCCCACTCATGCGGCCCCTGTGCCCTTATGCCAAATGACTTAAAAGTTTATGTTAAAGTTTCTGTCAAAATTTGCGTTATAGTTTTCATATACCTACTATCTCTGTAACCGTAAGTCAGATTTTCTTGAAACTTTGAATGCTTATTGGGCATCAAGCTTCAAATAAATATACTCTGAGACCATCAAATGCCTCGGCGGGCTCGACATGCGGGCCGCGGCCATCCTCGTTATTAATTCGTTCCCACGAAATAACAATTCGTTCTCACGAAATAACAATTCGTTCCCTCAATTTAACAATTAGTTCCCACGAATTAACAATTCGTTCCCACGATATAACAATTGCTATTTCGTGGGAACAAAATTGTTATATCGTTGGAACGAATTGTTAAATTGAGGGAACGAATTGTTATTTCATGGGAAAGAATTGTCAATTCGAGGGAACAAATTGTTATTTCGTGGGAACGAATTGTTAATTCGAGGGAACGAGTTGTTATTTCGTAGGAACGAATTAATAAAATAAATCAATGTCCCCTGCGGGGCTCCCTACTGTATATAAGTAGTTTATTATACAGGGATTGCAAATACATAACTGACACTAAAGGTCTATAAATAGTTATCACATTTCCGGGTGTTGTTTCTGTATTAACACAGCTCGTGTGCAAGGTATGTGCATGTGGATGTGATACACAAGTTAGATCACGTTTGTCCGCATGTACGAGCGATAATCCGCTCGCTAAAGCTCGCGGATTATCTGCTCGTACATGCGGACGAACCGTGATCTAACTTTTACATATGGGCCGCGCCATACGAAAACCGAGCTTAATGACAACGTCATGAAAAGCGGTAAACGACGTCGAAAAACGACGTTTCAAATTGTCTAGCGTCGCCGTAAAAGTTCACAGTTTTCCCACCCATTTACGTTTACTGGTGTCAGTTAACATTTAGTGTGAACAGAAAACGGAAAATGATAACTTACTGAAACTTTCACTAATATGGGACGCGATACCTTGTACCTCGGTACACATATTATGACGTCACGACTTGACGTCACGTACTTGTGACGTCATTGAACGTGAATACATGTTTGACGTTATGGCCATGGTGTCGTGACAAAATATTATAGCAAGGATACTTGCACGAGTTCCTCGCAGCATCAATGACTTAGAAATGCTTCAGGCGCTGTACATTGTCGCCTAACTGTCGTTCTTTGACATTTTTACTATTTTTCGTCGGTTGTCCTTATGAATTCAAAATGGTGAACGCTTAATTTAACTGGCTACATATCAGAGAAGTCTTCGCTTACACTGCACTTTGATTCCTAAATAATCTTAAATATGAACAACCTAGTGTATGCCGACGATATTACCATCTATTATCTTGGTAAATTGAGACTTTTTAACAAGTCTATCCAGTACTTAGCGAATGATATGCCATTTAATGCCACTCATTTTATCATAAACGGAGGTAGACGGGCATCTATATAATGACATAAATATCCGGGGTTTGTATTGAATTTAAGATAAATGCATCAACATATTAAACATATTAATTGGAAATGTGATGGTCATAAATGGTAATGCGATCCTCAAGAAAGACACACGGCGACAATTATAAGGTATCTGCCCGGTATCGTGTTTTGTCACAAAGTTAATGTTATAAGCGGCCTACTGTCTACTTTAAAATATGTCGTCGTATACGAAATGTTAAATGATGTCGTTATTATTCCCCAAAATTATTTCAGACAGCAGCAACAACAGGGAAACGCCTCACTCTGCCTTATTCGAAAATTATTCATACGAAATTACGTTACTTGGGCCGCAATCCAAAACATGACGTTACATTAGCAACTGCAACACGAGCCATAAACATTATTTTCATACTTTGTCTTGGCCTAATGGGAGACACTTGGCCAGGCTACGAGATAGCCAAATTTGGTTGACATGCGATAAAAGATGACAAATCTTTAGGACTTGTCCGGATCAACACCCCTGGTATACGCCGTTGATAAAAACGTCGTAATTTCGACGTCATTGATCTAAAACGTTGTATAAGTTTTTACCACGCGTCATAAAATTACTTCTAAAATGAACCATAATTGGGATACATTGATAATGTTGGTGGCATATGGCTTTTAAAAGATGTACAATTCAGAAAAAGTAAAAACTGTTGAAAAATGTTGTCATTAAGCCCGGTTTTCGCACGGTGCGGCTCATATATTGGTGTAACGGAGCATTGGTCTGTGAATGTATTACACGGACATAAGAGTATTGGTATCAGTAAGTAAACACATAAATAAATGGAGGAATATGTATTTTTACTGCCTGTTAGACCAATATTCTCGTATAACGAAGAATAAATAGAGGATATTCATATGTTTGCAACGAATATGACATATATGTTCATCGAGTGGTGTGGAATGTCCATATTTCAAAATATTGACATTTCACACCACGAGATGAACATATATGTCATATTCGTTTCAAAAATATGAATATTCTATTTATTATATACCGCTCCATGGAAATTAGCCGTTTTTAGACCGTATACGGTCATGAATGTGTATTTGCAGCCTATTTGCAGGTGCGCGTTATAGTCGTATTTTCACCGGAAGTTGTTTATTTCATCGATGAGAACATATGACTTTTATTTACATCGTATAACTATGTATTTCATGGGTAGGTATATAATAAATAGAGGATATTCATATTTTTGCAACGAATATGACATATGTGTTCATCGAGTGGTGTGAAATGTCCACTCGTGAAATATGATGGACATTTCACACCACTCGATGAACATATGTGTCATATTCGTTGCAAAAATATGAATGTTCTATTTATTATATACCGCGCCATGGAAATTAGCAGTTACTTAGACTGTATACGGTAATGAATGTGTATTTGCAGCCTACATTTATTTGCGCTGTTTTCTTTCGATGCGCGTTATGAATATAGATAGCGGAAGTAGTCGTATTTTCACCGGAAGTTGTTTATTTCATCGATGAGAACATATGACTATTATTTACATCGTATAACTATGTATTTCATGGGTAGGTATATAATAAAAAGAAGCATCCCTTAATTTCATTTCCGCTTACTGATGTTTTTAAGCATAGGCCCATTCTCATATAACAGGAAGTACTGCTACACTATGGACGGCACATAAGACTGCCGATACATTTTCATATTTTTTTGATAAAGACCATGTGGTCGAAAATTTAATTAAAAGAGTGACTTTAAAACAATGTGCATTAACTTTTAATAGTTTTAATAGTTTTCACATACTGATACTCTTATCTTTCATTAATGTATGCATATATACATTGATCCGTTACTTCCACCTATTAATGGTACCGTTAATGCTGAGGTATAACAGCACTCGGTTATATATAATTGTACAATGGCTATGGAAGAATGCATGATTGTTTATATATTATACACGTATACACACACGAGATCACTGACGTTAGTCGATGGGTTTGTTCTTCCGTTGGTGGCCATTTTGGAAATCCGCCATTTTTTTGGGCACCTCTCTCCCCTCTGTATTTATGTGGCCCGAAAAACATGAGTGCAAAGTTTGGTGCTTTAATCCAGCAGGTCACGATTTTGCGGTTAATGACCCATTTTACCCCCGCACGATTTAAGCATAGTTGCTTCCTAAAGGTGATAAGATATATGTATAACACATATGTGAACACTGTTTTGTTACTGTATCCTACAGTGGGGTCAGGGTGTAAGTGCACACGCGAACGAACACGACAGGTTGGTTCCAACCTGTCGTGTTCGTTCGTGTGTGCACTTACACGAGACCCCACTGTACACGGCAAATAGAGTGGCAAACTTTTCAATATTTGTGTGTTCAAGACATCAGCCAGGTTCACCCCTTGCGGCGTTTGACAAAGGACGGAAAATGTAGAACACACATATAATTATTCCATCACATTTACGAAGCAATTATGTTTGAATCACAGGCTGATCTGGGGTGAATATGTCCTCAAACGACTGGGCTGTCTACTTCAAGAAGAGTTAGTTCACCAATAGATCCTCGATATTTGTCGACCTTTTTGTTTGAGATCAATCATATGATTTCAAAAAGAGTTAGTGCCTCGATAGATCCTCGATACTTGTTGACCTTTTTGTTTGAGATCAATCATATGATTTCAAAAAGAGTTAGTGCCTCGATAGATCCTCGATATTTGTTGACATTTTTGTTTGAGATCAATCATATGATTTAAAAAAGAGTTAGTTCCCCGATAGATCCTCGATATTTGTTGACCTTTTTGTTTGATATCAATCATATGATTGATCTCAAACACAAATGTCAACAAATATCGAGGATCTATCGAGAAACTAACTCTGTTTGACAGCCCAGTCGTTTGAGGACATATGGACCCCAGATCATCATGTGATTGAAACATAATTGTTCATTGTAGAGACTGCAAATGACATGAAGTAAAAAGGGGTCAGTAGAAGAATGGGTCCAAGTCCATAAAGGACTTAGCCCCCTTCTTTCATTGACCCATTCATATATATGGCTGTGACTGGAGAAATTGGCCTTATGCAAGGATTCCGCTGGCGACCGCCACTTTCGCAATTGGCGATAAAAATAAACAATTGGCGATAAAAAATTACAATTTTCGAGAAAAAAATAAATTCTTTTTTGATTTTTTTGTTTTTTTTGAAGTGGCGATTTTTTTATTTTCCCCAGCTGCTTATGGGCTTTGCAACCAGTATAGATACACCATGCGCACAGTCTGACCAGGATCTGCACTGTTCGCCATTCCAACAATGAACCGCCCGGCATGCTTCTAACACGCGGTATATATCGTTATCAGGATACAGGTGTGTGCTATTTGATCAGAATCTGCACTGGTTGCAAATCCCATAAGCACCCACCACCATTTCTTCAGTCACAGCCACTTATAATGACGGAAAGCATTTGCATATGTAAAATATGACATATGGACGGATAAATTATCACAGACAGAATCAAAGTACTGAAAGAACTGAAACTGTATCGCCAGAAACAAAAAGTAGGAAAGTGTGCCTACCCCACACTGCTGATGCCCCCCCCATTGGCAGCCTTTATAACAATATTGATCTGGTGTGGGGTGTATTAATTACACCCGTCGTATACATAGAGAATAGTAGGTTAGTGCCGTGAATGGGTAAAAATATCCGGCAACGCTCATGAATTTCTTTATTTCTCATCAGAAGTATATGTTGTCACCACTCATTTGAACCGTCACTCATTTGAACCGTCTCGCCGAGACGGTTCAAATGAGTGGTCACAACATATACTTTGGTTCAGAAATAAGGAAAATAGATAGAGAATAGTAGGTTAGTGCCGTGAATGGGAAAACATATCTGGCAAGGCTCAGGAAACGGGATGGGCGAGGCTCTGCCGATCACATCCCGTTTCCGTGCCGCGCCAGATATTTTTTCCCATTCACGGCACTAACCTACTATTCTATTTATCCCGTCAACACCTTCAAATGGCTGTAAAATGCAAAAATTATATTGATTGGATATCAAAAATGTTTCACGGCACCGTGTTTCACGGCACATGCGCACTGTATTGACGGGATATAAACCAATTTGGAGAGACATACCTCTCATTTGATACATTTACCATCAGATATAGCCGTTTATAAAAGTTCCGGGTTTCACCACATAATAAGTACACGAGTTCCGGTGAATAAACCTGCCCACAAAAATGGCGACCAACAGCTATAGTTAAAGCTTCTAAAAATAGATAAATAAATTGCGATACATAGAAATAGTAACATACATCAGACGCTGACATAACTATCTGACGATACAGTAAAAACAAAGCTTATTTGAATAGTAAATAATGACATATGGTAATAAGAATCTACGTATAAAGCGTGGTATATTTATATGTCACGCAAATATAAACGACATTAGGACGGAATGGTCAATGTTATATTTGCATATTAAAATAAATAGTAAATTATAATACAACATGTATATGAAAAAAGCACTTACACAACAGCGTGCGTTAATCTTGTCCGGATGTCAACGTTTCTGAACAACAATTGACACTTTCAACTGGTATCAGGCACTTTGATTGGCTGAGCTTGAGCTGTGGCACAGCTCAGGCTCAGTCAATCAAGCTGCTCCATTTCAATCACAATGTTCAAGTATTTTGAGATAAAGAAATTGGCAAATATTGACAAGATTAGCGCAGGCGGTTGTGTATAATCAAGTAGTAGACACAGTTTTCAATCATGTTAGTAAAAACATTAATGCTATACATACGGAGCCCCGCAAGGGACGTAGAATTAATTTTTATTTATTAATTCGTTCCCATGAAATAGCAATTCGTTCCATCAATTTAACAATTCGTTCCCACGAATTAACAATTCGTTCCCGTGGGAACAAATTGTTATTTCGTGGGAATGAATTGGAATTGTTAATTCGAGGGAACGAATTGCTATATCGTGGGAACGAATTGTTATTTCGAGGGAACAAATTGTCATTTCGTGGGAACGAATTGTTAAATCGAGGGAACGACTTGTTATATTGTGGGAACGAATTGTTAATTCGAGGGAACGAATTGTTAAATTAAGGGAACGAATTGTCATTTCATGGGAACGAATTGGTTCGAGAGAATGAATTGTTAATTCGTGGAAAAAATTGTTAATTCGAGGGAAGGAATTGTTCAATTTAGGGAACAAATTGTCATTTCGTGGGAACGAATTGTTAATTCGAGGGAACAAATTGTTAATTCGAGGGAACGCCTTGTTATATCGTGGGAACGAATTGTTAATTCGAGGGAACGAATTGTTAAATTTAGGGAACGAATTGTCATTTCGTGGGAAAGAATTGGTAAATCGAGGGAACGAATTGTTAATTCGAGGGAACGAATTGTTATATCGTGGGAACGAATTGTTAATTCGAGGGAACGAATTGTTAATTCGAGGGCACGCCTTGTTATATCGTGGGAACGAATTGTTAATTCGAGGGAACGAATTGTTAAATTTAGGGAACGAATTGTCATTTCGTGAGAAAGAATTGGTAAATCGAGGGAACGAATTGTTAATTCGAATGAACGAATTGTTATATCGTGGGAACGAATTGATAATTCGAGGGAACGAATTGTTAAATTGAGGGAACGAATTGTTATATCATGGGAACGAATTGTTAATTCGAGGGAACGAATTGTTAAATTGAGGGAACGAACTGTCATTTCGTGGGAAAGAATTGGTAAATCGAGGGAACAAATTGTTAATTCGAGGGAATGAATTGTTATATCGAGGGAACAATTGTTATTTCGAGGGAACGGATTGTTAAATTGAGGGAACGAATTGTCATTTCGCGGGAAAGAATTGTTAATTCGAGTGAACGAATTGTTATATCGTGGGAGCGAATTGTTAATTCGAGGGAACGAATGGTTAAATTGAGGGAACGAATGATTATTTCGTGGGAACGAATTAATAAAAAAATAATTGTAAGTAGTAGACAAAGTTTTCAATCATGTTAGTTAAAACATCAATGCTATAAATAGATACATGGATATAGGACGATAATATAGCATGATATATATTGCATAACCCTAAGTGCCTAATATATACATGAAACAATATTAACAAATGTGGCTGTGACTGGAGATATGGGTCTTATGTGTTTTGCGACCAGCGTAGATCCAGATCAGTCCGCACTGTCTGATCAGGATCTGCACTGGTCGCCATTCCACCAATGAAACACCCGTGATGCTACAAGGAATAGTATACAGGGGCGTCGGAACAGGTCCGGCATGTCCGGCGATTGCCGGATCAATGCTTTTGACATATGTGGAATTCATATATATAAACGGAATGGAAATTCTTTTTTTCTGAAATTTTCTCATTTATCATCAAAAGTGTATGTTGTTACCACTCAGTTGAACCGTCTCGACGAGACGGTTCAACTGAGTGGTAACAATATACACTTTGGGTTGGTAGTGCACCCACTAGATTCGCCGGACCAATCTTATGATGCTTCCGGCGCCCCTTATATAGATCGTTATCCGGCTGTTGGATTCTGTTATTTGTTCAGGAGCTACATTGGTCTAAAATCCCATAAGCGCTTTTTCTCCAGTCAGAGCCACAAATGAAATGAAATCGACACTGCAGGAATACTATGTACATGAATGGAAATGGCGTCAGTAATTTAAGAAAACTTAAAGTTTTGAAGAATTTCTGCAACTGCGACACGGGAAAATCAGCAAAAAGACCAGAATTAATTCGTCGACCTTTTGCCAACGTTTGTAGTATTTACACAACCTATTTTAGTATGGCGTCGCGCCATGTCCGATTTTCGTAGCTCCATGCCAGAATCAGGTGACCCCCCACCCTATCTCCCAAAAATAAAAATGGTTACACCATTACATGTACATTGTATGATAATTTTTGGAGCAAAACGTTAATCTAGAACTATTAATTTTAATGGCATTCAACTTTTTTTTTCAAGTAATATTAAAATCGCCCTCTGAATGTGCCACTTCTGCAAAATTTAACGCGCTAAATTAACCGATTTTTCTGTCTGCCACGCTGGGCGTAATTCGGATTAAATGCGGCATTTTTTGTCTGTGAAAGCCAGGCAATTCGGGTTAGCGCTAAATGTGCCTTTTTTCATCCTAAAGGAATCACAATCTCCGACGTGTTTCCGTTCGCCGCCGGACTACTTTGCCGACATTGCCCTTTGCTGTTGTGTTCGGAAGTCTCGGTCTCGTTCTCGGATATCCTCGGCTATGTCCCCTCGTCCGCTCTTTAGCATTGCGTTGCTTAAACACGCAACCTGAAAGAGAGTATTGTTAGTTAGTCTTGCTAAGATTATCAACGTTTCTAACGTCCTGCTAAGATTATCAAGCAATTTGATTGGCTGTGCTACAGCTCAGGCTCATCCAATCAAGCTGTATTTTGGAATAAAGAAATGGACGAATTTTGGAACGATTGGCGCAGACGGTGGTGCAGTTACACACCCACCTGCTTTAATCTTGCTCAGATTATCAACGTTTCTGACATTTATTGGCAGTGCCAAAAGCACAGATCAGGGGGCCGTTTCACTAAACTTCTTACGACTAAAATGTTTGTAAGCGCAAATTTAGAATCGTCTGAAAATTTCAATTGATGGATTTACATTTATTGAGCATAGGCTGCATATGCAGCCTATGCTCAATAAATGTAAATTCACCAATTATTTACAAGAAAACATTGTTAATGTGAATTTTACAGACTATCATAATTTTGCACTTACGAACATTTTAGTCGTAGGAAGTTTAGTGAAACGGCCCCAGGCTTTGCCAACCATGCTGCTTGCATTCAAGCACAATTTATCAAATATTTTGGAACAAAGAAATTGACAAATATTGGCAAGGTTAGCGCAGGCGGTAGTGTAGTTTTAAAAAAGAAGGATGATGATTGGATCTACAACCCTTCACACTTGAGGAAAATATAAACGATAATAGTAAACTAGAAATGTCTGTCGGCACACAGATGCCCCCGCTGGTAGCCAAATAAAACGAAAGGCCGGAGAATCGTGGATTTGTCACAACATGAAAGTGGATCATCAGAAGAATGCACGTGTGACATATGAAGCAGTTAAATGAAATTACCCTGAAACAGAAATTATAAGAAATTTACCCGAGTGTTATAGGTTTGAACTCACTATGTATGTGACAGTGACCTTGGGTTTAGTCGCCCGAGGATTGTCGGGATTCGTCACAGTATAATTTATAGTGGATATTGCATCGTACATTTTGAATAGCGGGAAATAATACACGAGTGTGCGACGGCTTCCGTGTAAGCAACGAGTGAGCGTAGCGAACGAGTTGCTTGCACGGACGCCAACGAACACGAGTGTATTATTTCCGCTATTCAAACATGTACGATGGAATATTCTATTTACATGTATTACACTTTCACGGCGGATATTTATGCACATTTAGTCTGTTTTTGTGGCTATAATCAATGAATTGTGATGTACGTATGAATAGTTACACAACGACGTGTTTCCCGCGTTTAGACGTCATACTGTCTGACGTCAAACGTGACGTCATGCAAACTTATTGAAATCCAAATTACTCAGCCGTTTCTATGAACTAGATATATTTGAGTGCATGTTTGGAATGATGTTCATCACATTGACAATGTAGATTAGTGGAGACTTTCCCCAAGATTTTAAATCACCTTATTTTGACTGTAATAACATTAAACATTTTGCATGGTAACTCGTGGTCTCCAAGAAAACAGGCGCGCAATTACGGGTGTTCTCTTCACGGTGTATTATTTGTAAGTAGTTGACTACGGCTTTTCTCTCACATAGAAACCCGTACAAATAACTTGCAAGAGTGTAATACAGACCATCATAGAAATGCATGTGTGAAATAAGATGCAGTTACGTGAAAGGAAACAGAGTTTGTGATGTACGGGACAGAATGGGACGTACGGACGCCGGTAACACTTACGCCCCACTCCTCAGCATTCTGTCGCGGGGACATAACAAAGAAGACCGCATCCAACTATAACACATATTAGTAAAACAAATATGTATCCCTTCATCACAGTGCGTATGTGCCGTCAAACACGGTGCCGTGACACATTTTTGATATCCTGTCAATACGACCTAATCACTGCGTATGAATGTTTGCGGTGACTGTGGTTATTTTTTTGCATTTAAAAGCCATTTGTAGGTGTTGACGGGATAAATAGAATAATAGGTTAGTGCCGAGAATGGGAAAAATATCTGGCGCGGCACGGAAACGGGATGTGCTCGGCAGAGCCTCGCCCATCCCGTTTCCTAAGCCTTGCCAGATATTTTTTCCCATTCACGTCACTAATCTACTATTCTCTATAAGGATTTCAAATTTAAGATGACGGGTAATTAGAACAAATACCATAACAACAGATACTACTGATCGGCTTGTAGAATAGTTAGGATTTCCGACTACAATACCTTGTCAACAGCTTTCGGCGTTTTCTTGAGCCAAGTCATCAGCATGTCGTAACGAGCGTCTGATTCATTCTGATCATTGAACACCATATTGCGGACGATCGCCTGCACGCGCGCCTTACTGACGTTCAGATGAGAAGCCAATAACCGCCATTCGTCTCCGAGTTCATCCGCGATGTAGCGTAGGAATTCGTCGTTAATCGGGTCGGTTCGGTTCTTGATGGTGATTGGTGCTTTCACCAGCCGGCTGCTGGGTTCGATGTTGTACTGGAAATAGGTATTAAATATTTTTTTTGCAACTGAGGAATGTGTACTACTGTCTGCTTCACGAAATCTTCCCAAATTTTACGTCTATGTTTTAAACAATGTAAAAACAATATATTTAAGAATGAGTCTTCTTTTTATTTCGTGAAATTTTGTCAAATATTGATTTTATTACGAAAAATTGTATTGTCTCGTCATATTTGGAAGAATCAGTTAAGTTATATAGTTAATATGGGCCGCGCCATACGAAGACCGGGCTTAATGACAACGTCATGAAAAGCGGTAAACGACGTCAGAAAAACGACGATTCAAATTGTCTAACGTCGCCGTAAAAGTTTACATTTTTCCCTCCCATTTACGTTTATTGGTGTCAGTTAACATTAAGTGTGAACAGAAAACGGATATTGATAACTTACTGAAACATTCACTAATATGGGACGCGATGCCTCAGTACACATATTATGACATCATGACGTGACATCACGCACCTGTGACGTCGCCGAACGTGAATCCATGTTTGACGTTATGGCCATGGTGTGGTGACAAACTATTATAGCAATGATAATTGCACGAGTTCCTCGCAGCATTAATGACTTACAAATGCTTGAGGCGCTGTACATTGTCTCCTAACTGTCGTTCTGTGACATTGTCACTCTTTTTCGTCGGTTATCAACATGAATTCAAAATGGTGAACGCATAATTTAACTGGCTACATATCAACGAAGTATGCACGTTGATTACTAAATAACCTTAAATATGAACATAGAACCATTCTATTATCTTGGTAAATTGTTACTTTTTGAACTTAGTGAACGATATGTCATTTAATGCCACTCATTTGATCATAAACGGAGGTAGACAAGCAGCTATATAATAACATATATATCCGGGGTTTGTATTGAATTTGGCAAAACAAATGCATCAAAATCTCTCTAATTGATTCAGAATCAGTGATTTCAATGCAGCTTCTTCTTGATTGTTTGTGTATAAACAATACATAATGCACAAAACACACAGTGAGGTCGGTGGAGTTTTCGAAAAGTCCTGAAATTAATTGGAAATTTGATGGTCATAAACTTGCTTTTCGCACGATTTGTAGTATCAAATCTTGTAACTTGATTGCATAATAATGTATGTCTGAATCAGGCAATGGTAATGCGATCCTCAAGAAAGACACCTGGTGACAATTATAAGCTACCAAATCTGCCCAACGTCGTGTTTTGTCACCAAGTCCTGAAATTAATTGGAAATCTAATGGTCATAAACTTGCTTTTCGCACGAATTGTATTATCAAATCACCAGCATATCACTTGACTGCATAATAATGTTTATCCCGTCAACACAGTGCGTATGTGCCGTGAAACACGGTGCCGTGAAACATTTTTGATATCCAGTCAATACAATGTTTGCATTTTACAGCCATTTGAAGGTGTTGACGGGATAAATAGAATAGTAGGTTAGTGCCGTGAATGGGAAAAATATCTGGCAAGGCTCAGGAAACGGGATGGGCGAGGCAGAGCCTCGCCCATCCCGTTTCCTGAGCCTTGCCAAATATTTTTCCCATTCACGGCACTAACCTACTATTCTCTATATATCAGGCGATGGTAATGCGATCCTCAAGAAAGATACAGCAATTATAAGGTATCACGCTACCAAATCTGCCCGACGTCGTGTTTTGTCACAACGTTAATGTTATAAGCGGCCTACTGCAGATGTACGCGTGCTATGTCTACAAACAAATACTCCATTTGAAGCAATTACGTACACACCCTTATGATATAATATTGGAATAGAAAATAATTATCGTGAAAATTACGTGTGGGCACAATCATATGATCCGGCGACGAAGGGTGGGGATTGGGGATTCGGGGACAAGCGCCCCTATGGAATATAGTTCATCACAAAATGCCAATCGATGTGTCTGAAATGTATTTCATATTGAAATGAAAAGAAAAAGAAATTGAAAGTTTTTAAGTGATCTTGTTATCACTTCTTTCTATTTATGTTGGTCTGTAGTAATTAAAATAACACCACTTTATCATAATATGAAAGTAATTCGTCATTCGGCGGATTTATATGGGGGGGGGGGGGGGGCGGGGGCGGGGGTGGGGGTGGGGGGCATCCCATATGCATAACCTGCAACTGCATATCCAATTATGTATTAGATTTACGCGGTTTGGCTTATGGTCTCGCTGGATAATTTTAGAAGATTTGCAAGCACAATATGTACATAAAGTTGTACGGTCACTCGTGTGGCTAATGTTGAAACTGCCAACACATCACATTATTACCAGCCACCGATCATCGCGGATAGGTTGCTTGTAAGAGCCAGTGTTTGTTGAATAACCAGTATTATTATGCTGCAACATCCATATGCATTGGGTTAGCTGAAAATTCACATCCATGATGATTGATAAATGCTTCATCGAGTTCATATGCACAACTCATCATTAATATATCATGGGCAATTGTATCGTTACCAACACAACGTCATCATGCGATATGGGGCCCCACGTCAAGATGAAATGCCGTTATGTTAATGTTATGCTCCATATTGTTCAATGGAAGAAGAACATGTCCATGCTTTCATTCGTGCTCGCACAATGGGTTATTAATAACGGTATAACATCTTTTTTTTAACCTACATGCACTTCCGACAGCTAATTCAGGCAATGCAATTCACCTTTGTTCAAACATACCACCTGAAATACCAGCAGTAACATTAATAACGCTGACGTTCTTGAAGTGGGTTCCATTTATGCGGCTGTTCGTGTACGGTATTAAAAAATGAAATCACATGGGGCAAGATTGGGCGAATATGGAGGATTGAATAACGCCTCAATCGACGATATTTGATAATAGATTCATCCACTGTAACCACTCAATTGGAAAAATGTACCGATGTCATTTCAACTATCCTAAAACTCGAGAGAAATTAGTAACTCGCCTGGCCTTCTGCTACATGTTCACCATCATCGGGATCCATCTAGCCATGTCTCCTCATATTTAAATCTTTTCAATCACACAATGAGTTTAACCGATCTGGCATTTCACGAAAAGTGGTCAGTCGACCAATACTTTAACTTTGGGTCACAACATCTGACGGCGTCACTTTTGTACGTCCATGTCTGGCCCAGCCTTTCGCGCCTTCTTGTCCATTGTCTATCCGACTGTATCGTTCGTATGTTGTCATCCCGACTTTCTCTTTCACCATCAATATCACGTGTTTTGTGTTAAAATGCAAACTTTAATATATTCTCTTGGTTTTTCCGGCATATTCTCTTACACAGAGCTGGCAGACGTTAAATTACGTCATTTCCGATCATGATGTCAGATTTTTAAAATACATCGTCGCATACGAAATGTTAAATAATTTCGCTATTATTCCCCAAAATTATTTCAGACAGCAGCAAACAACAGGGAAAAGCCAACACTTCTCACTCTGCCTTATGTCATATGAAATTACATTACTTGGGCCGCAATCCAAAACATGACGTTACATTAGCAACTGCAACACGAGCTATGAACATTATTGTCATACTTTGTCTCGGCCTAATGGGAGACACTTGGCCAGGCTACGAGATATCCAAATTTGGTTGACATGCGATAAAAGATGACAAATCTATAGGACTTGTCCGGGTATTTGTATACGCCGTTGCTAAAAACGTCGTAATTTCGACGTCATTTTAAGTTTTTACCACGCGTCATAAAATACTTCCTAAAATGAAAAATAATTGGGATACATTGATAATTTTTGCGGCATATGGCTTTTAAAAGATGTACAATTCAGAATACGCAAACAAGTAAAAACTGAAAATGTTGTCATTACAGGTTTTCGCACGGTGCGGCTCATATGTATTCTAACCAATATACGTGGCTGTGTCTGAAGAAATTGTGCTTATGTGACATGGGTGTACATTTCGATATGAGGTCATGTGCCGTCACTGCTGCCGGGTATTTTTGGACAACAACTGGCTCCAGGGAAAGGGTTTTGGATCAATTTAAGAAGCCTATTTCTGAAAATTGGCATATTGCAATTTGGTCAATTGGGTTTTCCGCTGCTTGACTGTGTTTTGTTAGTACATTCGATCTCCCCGAACGACCACCTCTCTACAACAACACCCTCAGCCACTATTTTTCTCATATCATAAATGGATGCTTTCCCCTGTATCTAACCCTTAGACTGCTGAACACGAAAATTGTCGTCTGCTGTTGCTTTGCCTTCTTTCTCAACACAAACATGTTTTGACAGCATTTTAGAATCATTTCCATTGGAAATGATTCTAAAATGTTGCCAAAGCATGTTTTTGATGATAATTATCGAAGAAAAGAAGTAAACAGCGGACGACAACATTTATGTCAGCATTAACCTCCCTACAACAGCCACCTCTCTACAGCAGCCAGTTTTGCGTCTTCCCATGGGTGGCTGTTGTAGAGAGGTTGCACTGTAGGACATTTGAATAATTCAATGCCTGTTCACTGAAAACGGCTGTCGCAGACCTCATTTATAGAAAAAGAATCCTGTTTGCCCCAAAAATGGTGTTCGTACGAACGCACTGACCACCTTTACCTTGGGAATATTAATCGACAGTTCACAGACGAGTTCACGTTTCGTTTCCACCTTCGGAACCTCGTGCTCCTCGCGTGAATCCTTCCGCTGCATCATCTTCTTCATTACCGGCTTCACCTCGAACTTTCGGTATACCTGTGGATGTAATTCGGTCCGAATTAAGTAGTGCAAATGTTTTGACGCACGCGTCCGAACATTCGGATTTGATTCAACGCAATTACGCTGATGTCGGTTCGTGGGGTTTAATACAGGGATCAGGGAGCCGTTTCACTAAACTTCGTACAACTAAAATATTCGTAAGTTCAAAAGTATGATAGACTGTAAATTTCACATTAACAATGTTTTCTTGTACACAATTATTGTATTTACATTTATTGAGCAAAGGCTGCATGTGCAGCCTATGCTCAACACATGTAAATCAATCAATTGGAATTTCCAGACGATCCTAAATTTGCACTTACGAACATTTCAGTCGTACGAAGTTTAGTGAAACGGGCCCCAGCTGTTTGCTGTTTTACAATGCATGTGTTGACAAAAGTATAACTATCAGAAAATGTAGAAAGATGAGATCCGGTTGGTTATTTGGTAACACAATCGATAGATAAGCACAACAGTGTAGAGCCATCTGACAGTTGCACTAGACAAATATTTACAAATTACCACGTCACTTGAGATCTGACATGCGTGAAGATTGAACAATTAGAGTTTACTGATCTCGTAATCAACGAGGCTATGCCGAGTTTCTTATGAAATATATTAACCGGTTTAACCAATATCATGATTTTAGCTGAACAAATATGGTAGAAACTACTCGCGCATCATTCATTAAAGCTATGCTCAATGTGTATGCTCACGTGGTTACAACAACCACAACAAGTACTGAAACTTCCTTCAAAGTACGTATTATTTTATTTTGTCCTTATTATGTAACGGATCTTGATAACATATGGCGCATCAAACGCATCTTGTTAAGCTGCATTTTGGTGATCTCGGTACTTTGGCCCAAACTTATCGAAACTTGTCTACTGACACGGAAATCGATTGTCCGCAAAAACGACATACGTATGTGCCGAACTCCCAGGACCACCAAATGCTGACCAAATGCTGCGCCATATTTCATAAAAATCCGTTGCCTATTAAAAAATATATAAAATAATACTTACTTTGAAGCGAAAGGCTTCTGGAAGTTTCAGTACTTGTTGTTGTTGTTGTAACCACGCGAGCATACCACTCGAGCATACCACGCTCTATATCAACACGTTCAGCCATTGTTGTTGTTGTTGTTCTAACCACGTGCTCATGCACCTTGATACTGATACCGTACATTTTGCTGCAGTATCATATGCACATTTGTGTCACTAGTGAGTGTATACTCATTATTAATACATTGTATGTATAATAGTTATAGTTGACATGTTAGTTTCGAGCGAGCGCCAGCTCTAAATATAATATTTTACGTAAGTACATTTAATGAATAAATTTAGTACATATCGGAAATATAGTCGTAAAATGTCATCAATTGAGACGAAATGCTATGCTTTCATTGGTCGAGAAACAAGGGCAAACAATAAGTATTAGTACAATGCGAAATCCATTTTACCTCAGCGACGCCCCTGTACACGGGGAAGTTTTTCTGTAGGTATTTATCAACCTCACAAGCGGTGAAGTCCATCTCAGACTCGATATTGGAGTTGTAGACAAACTCGATGTCTGATTCGTCCTTCTTGGTCACGTTACCACGGAATGACACCTGTATGACGTCACCCTCGCTGATTGACACCACCTGGAGGTTTAAATACAATAAATAAAGTAGATATTCATTCAAACTCTAGACCGTAACAATTAATCCAAATGTTTAGACCATTTACTTGCAGAGCATAATCATTTGGGACAAGCAATATTATAGGAATTAATGGCATTTTTTGTGGAATTTATCGGGGTATAAACTTGGAAAAGTCGCGGGAATACTGGACGAAGCGATAATTTTTTTTTTTTTCGAAAATTGTAATTTTTTAAGGCCTCGTCCAGTATTCCCGCGA
Source organism: Conchocele bisecta (assembly GCA_029237695.1). NCBI lineage: Eukaryota > Metazoa > Mollusca > Bivalvia > Lucinida > Thyasiridae > Conchocele > Conchocele bisecta. Next base: position 55,401,167 of record CM055275.1, on the reverse strand, counting down.
CTTTTCCAAGTTTATATCCCGATAAATTCCACAAAAAGGTAATTAATTCCTTATAATTCCAGCACTTGAAATAAATTCATCAAGAAAATGTGTTTATTTTCCGTTTTCTTAAGAATTATTTTAACTGCGCCTGACGGTTACGGAAAGTAGTTCGGCATGGGAGTTTAATGGGATATACATTTTGGACAGAGACTTGCTACGGACCAATCAAATGTTAGGGAATTGTGTAAATATTTTTGTGCTGGAATTATGAATTTTTGCGTACGAACAAGTGTGATATCTCTTGGAAACGAATTACAAAATTTAAGATCGTTCCGACGTTGACGAAAATGTTTGAATATAATTCTGCATTTGCTATGAAATTTCCTTCTATTATTGACGCCATTAGTAGTATAGCATGAAGTCGCACAGGCCCCAAGGTGAGACACGAGGCATACAATGTCTAAACATAGATTTTTGGATCATAGAATTCACCTCAGTCATTTCCCTGTTTACAAATATCAGTATTGAATTGTACGGTGGCACAGAGGGGACATAGAAATATTTTTTACTATTGCGCGCGCACGCGATAGCTATTACCCTATTGCGTACGCACGCGATAGGGTAATAGCTATCGCGTGCGCACGCAATAGCTATCGCGTGCGCACGTGATAGCTAACCTTAACCCTAACCTTGCAAAATATTTCCATGTCCCCTCTGTGCCACCGTAGAATTGTGATGTACATGGTTAGTTTATATGTGGCTGTGACTGAGGAAATGGGGTTTAAGGCATGTGCGACCAGTGTAACAGATGCGCAGGCTGATCTGGCTCTATATGGCACAAGCAAAAAACTCAATGGTGGACGCGACCTGCAATTACCCCACATCACAAGTATTCCCGAGTTCTCTCCCATGGGTAATAGGAAAACCAGGTATGCTACGGATATGCTGGTGAGATACATTATTTAGAGCACGGTGTCCGCCTGTACGGTCGGGTCGATAATGCATTCGCTAAAACTCGCGGATTATATACATCGTACAGGTGGACGAACCCACAGACAACATTGAATATTACACCACCCACTTGTAACACACAGTAAGAGATCTTACAGTGAGTATTGACTTGAATACAATGGACTTATTTTAGTGGACAAACAGTGCAGGAGCGGATCTAGAGGGGGTGGGGGGTACGGGGTTGCACCCCCCCCCCCGTTCAGCCACGGAGTTTACATAGATCACAGTTTACCACCAGTTGAAGTCTGAATTTAAATGCCGTAAAACACAGGAAAGTGCATTTCGAAGAGCTAAAAAATAAGACAACCCCCTAGTTGCGAACGGTAACTCTTGCAATTACTCCCGTACCGTCCTTGGCTAGCTACGGACGATACGGGAGTAGATTGCAAGAGTTGTAGATTGCAAGAGTTACCTTCGCAACTAGTCAACCCTGCAGTGGTGTAAGTATTATGTAGACCACCAGGCGCGGATACAGGGGGGGGGGGGGGGTGTCCAGGGGTCCGGACTCCCCCCCCTGCTCCCGGCAAAAAAAAAAAGACGAAAATCTACAATACTCAAATAGTTGGATGACTTTTTTCGTGGCCTATGTGTCAGGAAATCGCATCTGCGGCGGTCTGGCATTTAAAAATTTCCTGGGGGACGACCCCCACACCCCCGACTTTACGATTTCGCGGAGGTCGGCTATACCCACTTTTAATTACAGACCCCCCTGCAATTATTTCTATATCCGCGCCTGACCACACACACTGTTCACGACGTACCGGGCTGGGGTTGTTAGGAAACCCAATGATGGTACATGTATAATTATTGCAGAGCTCCAGTTAAGGTGCGTAATTTGGAGGTAAATTTCTTATTTCTCCATCAAAAATGGCAAGTTGGGAGTGCTTTAGAATCGTCTCAATGAGACGATTCTAAAGGACTCCCAACTTGCCATTTTTGATGATGAAATAACAAACTTTCACCCCAAGTTGGTCAAATTGCGCACCTTAACTGGAGCTCTGATTATGGGATACATTATTTAGAACAAGGTCGTCCGTCTTTACCATCCATAACCCACTCATTGAAACTCGCGGATTATCTCCTCGTACAGGCGGACGAAACGTACTCTAATTATTGCTTTTATCATAAGTTTGTCGTATCCACCCGCCTTGTTTAATCCACCGATGTTGTACCATAATATAGACGCAGATGAATTAGAGCACGGCGGTCCGCCTATACTCGCTAGAGCTCGCGGATTATCTCCTCGTGGACGAGCCATGCTCTAAGTATTACCTACTGTCTGTTTCACGAAAGCTGTCCAAATTTTGCGGCTATATAAACAATTCAAAAACATTTTAGTTTTCGATAATATTAAATTAAAGGAAAATTTAAGAATGAGCCTTATTTTTGATTCGTGAAATTTGGTCACAATTTCCCCATGATAGAAATTCATAGACATCTTAACGATTTTTTGAAAATCGGTCCAGAAATACTAGACTGATTTTCAAAATTTATCTTTTGTTTTCTTAGTTAGATCAATTCCAAGCTATCTAGCCAGGTTTCGGAGTCAATTTCCAATTTTTTTCGTTTTCTGACTCCTCCCACAACTCCTCCATCTCCTTTTCCCCCATGTTAAATTCCCATAGACAAATCAAATCTTCATTATAAAATCAATATTTGACAACATTTTACGAAATAAAAAGAAGGCTCATTATATCATCGAAAAAAATACTGTTTTTGCATTGTTTATATGGCCGTAACATTTGGGCAGGTTTCGTTCGTGAAACAGACAGTAGAATACACAAACTATTCGCTACGTACGGGGCTGGGATCCGGCCCGTCGTCGTACCCGTCCTCCGACAGCTTCTTCAACGTCTTGTCCGTCTTCGTGATGGGAACCACCGCCAGCAGGGTGTCGAACGGGTTTTCGCTCCTGTCGGAGGGGTGTTCACAAAGTGAGTAAGCCATTAATGATTAATTTCATGTTTCACTGCTTTGTAAATATATGTGAACCACCGCCAGTAGGATTCCAAACGGGTTATCGCTCCTCTCGGAGGGATGTTCACAAAGTGAGTAAGCCATTAATGATTAATATCATGTTTCGTTGCTTTGTAAATATACGAGAACCACCGCCAGTAGGGGTTTTGTTTTGTTTGTTTATTGTTTAACGGCCTATCAACAGCTAAGGACATTTAAGGCCGGCGACAATAGGGTGTGAAATGGGCATCGCTCCTGTACATGCAAGAGGGTGATCACAAAGTTAGTAAGCCTTAACCCTTTGAACCCGAAATCCCGCTATATCGGTTTATGCAAAAAGTGCAAATCCAGATGAGCCGGCTCGTAACGAACCGTCTCATCAGGATCTGCACTTTTTGAAAGTATTTTTAATATTTTTGAGAACAAAAACACCCTCTTTTCATAAATGGACGAATCTGAAAATCATTTTGTGACCATTGGATTGGTCGGAACATTAGCATATCACAGTCCATTCCAGTTCCTTAGGGTTGAAAGGCTAGAGATTGTCCTCTGATGCTTATTTATGATGTTCCCTCTTTCTCATCAAAACCATTCATTGACAGCACTTTAGAATCATTTCCAATGGAAATGATTCTAAAGAGCTGCCAAACCATGTTTTTATTGAGAAAAAGCCAAACTATGAAACAACGGCAGACAATTTTGTTTCCCGAACACTATGGGTGTTGCTGCTCTAGGATCACAAAGTCTGCTGTGTATTTCTTATTTTCCTTTGTTCTCATCAAAAACATTACTTGGCAGCACTTTAGAATCATTTCCAATGGAGTGCTGCCAAACCATGTTTTTTTGAGAAGAAGACAAACTATGAAACAAGGCAGATCATTTTTGTTTCCCGAACGCTATGGGTTAATGATTAGTTTCATGTTTCATCGCTGTGTGCATATAGGAACCACCGACAGTAGAGTGTCAAACGGGTTATCAACCTTTCCGCAATAATACAATAGCTTTACCGCTCCTGTGGGAGGATTGATCACAACTACTGTCTGTTCCACGTTTTGCTGCCGACGAACGTTTGGCTGTTAAACATATTAAATCTAAAATATATTTAAAAGTAAGTATTTTTTTATTAATAAGAAAAGTCACCCTCCCAAAAAAAAATTATTTGATGAAATTCCATCAAATACTGATTTTATTGCGAAAATCGATTTTCATATGGGAATTTAACATGGGGCTAAAAATAGATTTTTTTAAATATTCTTTTTATTTGTAGACCGATTTTCAAAATATAACTTTTGTTTTCTTAATTACATAATTTCCAAGCTATCTCGCCATGTTTCGGAGAAAAAATTTGGAAATTGACTCCCCATGTTAAATTCACATAGGAAAATATTTTTTTCGCAATAAAATCAATATTTGATGGAATTTCATCAAACAAATTATTTTGGGGAAGGTGACGTTTTTGTTACTGATGAAAAAGTACTTACTTTTAAATATTTGTTAGATTTAATGTGTTTAATAGCCAAAAGTTTGTCGGCAGAACAAAGTGGAACAGACAGTAAGTACTATACTAAGTGATTCAATTAAAGGTACATGCCCACTCAGTAGGCACACTAGTTTCTTTATAGGAATTAAATAAATGTATAATTGTGTCACTATTCCACCAGTTCTAAAATTACGAGTGCCCGCTATACAGATATAATCACTTAGTAATATTTATTTTACTGACGGCGGTATCAGGCTATTTCCATTTGCAAATAAGGCATCATATTTTGTAATTATTTATTCTAATTAAATGCGTCACCTGAACAAATAATATTTCGACATACTATAAAGTATGATCATTGCACACCAACAAATAAATACAGAGAATAAATAGTAACGTCCGTTAACATTTTAAGGAAACACGGTTATCGCCCCTGATATCAGTGTGGAAATTTATAATGTATAATAATGCCAATCAATACGTGGGGTAATGGTGAATGAATGCTTAGTTTAGCAGAACATGTCATATCTACAGAATATACGAAAGTATATGTCTCCCTATATTATAACCTACTGAGTGGGCATGTACCTTTAAACGTGACATTATGCTCGTAAAGCATGGATATTCTCCTTTGGTATACTTGACTGTAAAACAATGGCCTGTGGAGGTAAACATGTCAATGTGGTGTTAACCCTTTGAACCCGAAAGCCCGCTATAGCGGTTTATGCAAACAGTGCAGATCCAGATGAGCCGGCTCGTAACGAGCCGTCTCATCAGGATCTGCACTTTTGCACGCAATTTTCATATTTTGAAGAACAAAAACAGCCCTTTTTCATAAATGGACCAATCTGAAAATCATTTTGTGACTATTGGATACGTCGGAAAATTAGCATATCAAAATCCGTTCCAGTTACTTAGGGATGAAAGGTACCATCACGGTACCGTTAACACCACATTGACATGTTTACCTTCACAGGTCTCGGATATGTCCACATGAATGCAGCTTTCGACTGGTATAGTAATCAATGTAGAAATATGCCGGTGCTAACCGATGAACGAATGGACATACGGTTTCCTTAGTTACCTTTCATGCATTTCCCAAAGACTCGGACATTAACGTGATTAAGTTTTTCCGACGTGTTTTAGGGGCGGGTGGGGGAGGGGTGGGGGATAGCTGGTTGGAGGTTCTGTCTGGAAAAATCGGGAACGGGCCCGAGGTCGCAGAATGATGCTACACACTTTACCGCGGTCTGTTTATTTCATCAAACACAGTTGAATAATAGAACGTTGTGATAGAAATAATACCCGGGTCGAGGCAAAATGAAATGGTTTTGCGGTTCCTATATCCATATATCCAAATAGCGCGGTTCCATGTAGATACCATGGATATGCATACCTTTGTTTCAGGATGACCTGGACAAATTTCTGGGAAACAAAACTAGCGACGTCCGTGGCCATACTCGCTAAGCTGTCTTCCTCCACGTTAGTTCGAGTCCGCAGCACCATGAACCTATAACAAAATCAAGGTTCATGATCACGTGGTTACAACAACAACAACGTCGCCCACTCCAAAGTAAATTAAGTATTATTTGATATTTTCCTTAATGTGCAACGGAATTTTATGAAATATGGCGCAGCAAAAGCGTCTTCATGAGCTGCATTTGATGATCCAGGGAGTTCAGTACAGACTTATGTCGTTTTTGCGAAGAATCGATGTCCGTGTCGGTAGACACGGCAATCGATTCTTCGCAAAAACGACAGAAGTTTGGGCGAAAATGCAAAGACCACCAAATGCAGCTTAACAAGACGCGTTTGATGCGCCATATTTCAAAATCCGTTACGTAATAAGGAAAATATAAAAGAATATGTACTTTGAATCGTTGGTTTCTGGAAGTTTCAGTACTTGTTGTTGTTGTTAGTACCACGTGATCATACACCTTGACAATGTGAACTATCTCCAGTAACCTATTTCACCAACATCGCAAAGTATACGTTTCTAGCAAAAATACTTTGAGGGAGTAATAATTTATTTTTCCCGAAATGCATTATTTCATATAGAACTAACGACTGCATATATTTCATGGTTAAAAGTATGCAGAATTATTATACTGAATGTATTACATTATCACAGCCATTTTGGCTGTGATAATGTAATACATTCAGTATAATAAAAAATAATAAATTTATCCTTAAATTGAACATTTCTCCCTCAAAGTATACTTTGCTAGATAAGTTTGCAATTTTGGTGAAATTGGGTATTGATTGTAAATTGGGTTATTTCCGGTAGTATGATTCACTGGTTCAATAATTACAGTCTTGTGCCATCACATGTGCTAATGAAAGCATTTATATATACGAGATAACTAATTTATTTACGTTCTCACCATTCCAACTTTACTATTAGTATTAGTTACATTTCGACTGCGTTGCAATGCATTGTAAATTCGGGGGAAAAAACGGGCCAACGGATATTGGCTGGACAGAATTTCTGCACTCATATGCCCGGATATGGAAGGTTCTTTGAGCCATTTCCCACCCTTAAATATAAGATAAATAAATACATCATATACATGTATATACACAATATACATGTGCATAAATCGCAAAATTGGCAATCGAAAAAGAAGTATGAAAAAGAAGTATGCATGACGATATACAATATAGTTGAATACATCACAAAATTAAATTTAAAATGGCGTGCACTTGGCCCGCAATAAATTGGAAACCCGGGTGACCTAACTTAGAGAAGTTCAATTATAAGGTTCGACCATGTCCAGCCGTGGGTAAACGTTTGCCGTGGCACGAGGGAACTGTTTCAACCCCAATGCCGAGGCCGTAAGCCGCGGATTCCACGGCAAACAGTTCCACGGCAAACGTTTACCCACGGCTGGACATGGTGGAACGAGGGAACTGTTTGAACCGTTGTGTACTAGTCTGGTGACGTAATGGCGCGTTCCAGTATCGTCAAGATACACATGCATTACGTATGTGTTGGCTTGGCCCCGGAATGAGCATTGTCTACAGTCATGGTCAAACAGCACGCGCTATGTTCTGTTTAACACGGGATTAATTTGGTGAGCGGTGTCGAACAACGGCAGTCATGTAACAATGTAGTATATACTCACTTGTCAAGCGGTTTCTCCAAATCAAATTCCAACAAATCGAGCTTCACTTGGGCAATCTTTACTTCCGGAATCGGCGTCCATTTTCCCCCTTGATTCGACACGAGATAGAGGTTATCCGATTCGTCATCTGAAATTTCATGTGCATTCATTTAATAAATCGCCACGTGTCTCAGCTATGTGCAGAAAGTATTGGAACATAAGAAACAATAATTCAGATGTAGGTTTGTATTTTTTATGAAGCCATATGTGCACATATTTTTATCGTTAATACGTTATGTACATGTACATTTGTATAAGGAATTGTAAAATACAAGGTCGTTCAACAGAAAATGACACTTTTACCTTTCCAGCGCGGGTCAAATTGAATGAATCGGACAGCAATTACCACGTGCGATGACAGTGTACGAACGGGGTCAAAACTAACAGTATGTTTCTTTAACCATTTCAACACCACATGCCTGTACAGTATAGAAGTATTGGCAAAACAAAAAGTGTAGATCCAGATGAGCCGGCTCGTGACGATTAGTATCTACACTTTTTGCAAGTAATTTTCATATTTTTTTTTAGCGAAAACACCCCCTTTTCATAAATGAACTTGTCTGAAGATCATTTTTTGATGGCTGGATTGGTTTCAAAATTAACATAAGTATGTTAATTTTGAAACCAATCCAACCATCACAAAATGATCTTCAGACAAGGATTTAGAAAACACCCCCTTTCATAAATTAACTTGTCTGAAAATAATTTTTTGATGGCTGGATTGGTTTCAAAACTAACATAAGTATGTTAATTTTGAAACCAATCCAACCATCACAAAATTATCTTGGTTTCAAAATTAACATAAGTATGTTAATTTTGAAACCAATCCAACCATCACAAAATGATCTTCAGACAAGTTAATTTATGAAAAGGGTGTGTATTCTAAATCCATTCCAGTTACTTACGGAGGAAATGGTTAAATAGAAACAACCACACAGCATACCTTCATTGTTGGCGTATTCGCCCATGTACCATTTCGGAGGAGCGGGGCGCGAGGCCGCATCTGCCTGTGCGACCAGTTCGTCCTGCATACGCTGTAACTTCGATTTCTGTTTCTCCTTCTCGACTGCCTCGATTTCGTGGGGGAGCAAAATATTTATCTGGACATAAGAAAGGCAATGAAGGCTCAAGCAGTAGGTATATAGAGAATAGTAGGTTAGTGCCGTGAATGGGAAAACATATCTGGCAAGGCTTAGGAAACGGGATGGGCGAGGCAGTTTCCGTGCCGCGCCAGATATTTTTTCCCATTCACCGCACTAACCTACTATTCTATTTATCCCGTCAACACCTACAAATGACTTTAAAATGCAAAAAAAAATAACCCCAGCCACCGCACATATTCCTACATAAAGATGTTTCACGAAACCGTGTTTCACGGCACATGCACACTCTGTTGACGGGATAACATGTACTTAAACCGGACACCCTGGGAGGTCCCCATGGTGTCCGGTTTAGTGAGGTCCCACTGTAAAACAGAAACATACCTACTTCAAGACAAGCGTTGGTGCATTGTGATCATGAACATACATTATCATTGGATGTAAATGGCAGGGAAACGTATTAGAGAGGTTCGACTTTACGTACAGTACAATGATGCAATTTGCTTATGTTAATAGAGATTTTCCGTTAAGCCGCATTTTGTACGTTTTCATGAAACATGAACATTATCTAAATTAAAATGTAACTGAAATAATATTTAAATACTGATGTTGGATCGCATACATACATTTTACGCCTTGTTATAATTTTGGATGTTGCTCGAAATTTGTGATATCCAATACATTATGCTGATATCATTTATTGAATACTATTACTGTCTGTTCCACGTTTTGCTGCCGACGAACTTACCCATTACATCTAAAAAATATTTAAAAGTAAGTACTTTTTGATCAATAACAAAAAAGTCACCCTCCCCAAAACATTTTTTGTTATAAAATTCCATCAAATATTGATTTTATTGCGAATAAACGAATTTGACATGGGGAGTCAATTTCCAAAACTTTTCTTTTTTTGATCCTGAAGGATCAAAAAACGAAAATCTTTGGAAATTGACTCCGAAACCTGGCGAGATAGCTCGAAAATGATGTAACTAAGAAAACAAAAGTTAGATTTTGAAAATCGATCCACAAATAAAAAAGATATTTAATACAATCTATTTTAGCCCCCATGTTAAATTCCCATAGGAAAATTTGTTTTTCGCAATAAAATCAATATTTGATGGAATTTCATCTACTAAATTTGCTTTGGGAGGGCGAATTTTTTGTTATTGGTAAAAAAGTACTTACTTTTAAATATATTTTAGATTTAATGTGTTTAATGGCCAAATGTTCGTCAGCAGAAAAACGTGGAACAGACAGTAGGTGATATCATAACGAAGTGCTATTAAATTCCAAAACGACACCCATTACTCATTTGCATTGCACATACCCTATGGGGATTCTTCATTTTCTCTTCCTTCGCCTTTCTCATGTCCGCTATTTTCTTCGCCTTTGCAGGATTTGGTGGGCATGGAACGGTCACCTACAATTTGAAACATACAATTGTTAATACAATACAAGGCACACACATACATATATGCAGCAAGTTAAGAGATAAATAACGTTACATTGTTTTATTAGCATACATCCATGTAACCATTATCGTAGTAACACAGAGCTCCATATAAGCTGCGTATTTGCTTAAATACCCAATTAAAATTGCCAAAAACTCAATTGAAATCAGAAGTAGCGAGTATCAAAAAGCAATTCAAATTGTGTGGTACCTTTATCATACTGCGGAAAACAATAAATAGACCACACATATAGGATAATTTTCTTATTTTCCATGAAAACACATCTTGGTATTTCATTAGAATTGTCTCCAAGGAGACAATTCTAATGAAATGCCAAGACATGTTTTAATTTTGAAGCAAACTATTCAATAATTGCTGTCTGTTCATGTGTAACAGTCGTGTGATTATATTTCACCCAATTACAATTTTGAAACACCCAATTGCTGCAGAAATGATGGAGTGACAATCCTGACTCAATTACTAATTCCTTATCTGGAGCCCTGGTGACAACAACAGCATTTTTGAAGAGGAGAGTGAAATTTAAGAGTCTATTGTAGGTTTTCTGGAAGCATTATCTTCTACAGTATTTAATACAGTATCACGTTACTATTTTGAATTGTTCACCGAAGTGAAGATTGATGGTGTCAATTTAGACAACGATCTCCTTAAATATTACCATCCAGAATAAATACAGCAATAATGATACTTCAGTGACTGAGTCTATTTTTAGATCAGCTATAAGAAATCCTACATCCAAATCTGTGCAGGTTTTTCTCAGACACACTATACTACTAACATAAAGCAAGATAAAGATGCTAATCCCGTGACATCCGGGTACTTACTGTGACAGGCTCCTTGAAGCTGCTGGACTCCCATGCCATGTGTATTATGGGACTGGACGTTAGGAGTCCTTTACACGCCGTGTTCCGCTGACGTAAGTCGTTGACCGACGTCGTATCCACCGGTTGTACCTGTGTATGGAGGGCCTTGCCTGAGTCATGATTTAATGATGATTTAATGTATTATGTACAGTCAACCCTCCCCGAACGGCCACCTCTCTACAACAACACCATCTCTGTAACAGCCGCTATTTTATATCCTCTATATTTAACCCTTAGACTGCTGAGCATGAACATTTGAACATTATCGTCTGCTGTTGCTTTATATTTTGCCTTAATTCTCAATAAAAACATGGTTTGGCAGCACTTTAGAATCATTTCCAACGGAAATGATTCTAAAATGCTGTCAAACCATGTTTTTTTCGTTTAAAATGGATGACTTCCTCTATATTTAACCCTTGGACTGCTGAGCACGAAAATTGCCGTCTGCTGTTGCTTTATATTTTCCAACCTTTCTCAATAAAAACATGGTTTGGCAGCACTTTAGAAGTGGAAATGATTCTAAATTTCTGTCAAAGTTTTTGATGAGAATAATCGATGAAAATAAATAAACAGCAGACGACAACATTTAAGTCAGCATTAACCTCCCTACAACAGCCACCTCTCTACAACAGCCAGTTTTGCCTCTTCCCATGGGTGGCTGTTGTAGAGAGGTTGCACTGTATATTAACCAAATCTTATAAAGAGGGAATTTGTTTAAGTTTAAATAGGTAATTACAGAGCTCCAAATAAGTTTTGTATCTAATACCCCCATATTTCAAATTCAATGCGTAATTTACTTTTACAGATGTATTAGTGATTTTCTTCCCCTTATTTAATAGGGAACAAATGATAAAAAATAAAACAAATTAAAAAATTCACTTATTTGAACTGCAAAAAGCAAACATTGTTTGCATCTCAAATAAGTAAATTTTCAACTTTATTACAATATTTTCACTACTCGATTTGAAAATCAATGCGTATTTTGATATTGCTGTGAATATTTTGTACTCCCACTTTTGATAATAAATGCGTATTCTGCTAAAATAAGTACGCAAAATGCGTCAATATTCACCTTACATTTTATCTGGAGCTCTGTCATTACATTAACATTGTTTGATAACGTAATCAAGGTGTATGACCACGTGGTACTAACAACAACAACAAGTACTGAAACTTCCAGAATCCATCCGATTGAAAGTACGTATTCTTTTATATTGTCCTTATTACGTAACGGATTTTGATTAAATATGGCGCATCAAACGCGTCTTGTTAAGCTGCATTTGTTGGTCTCTGTATTTCGCCCAAACTTCTGTCGATTTTGCGTAGAATTGATTTCCGTGTCTCCGACACGGAAATCGATTCTTTGCAAAAACGACATAAGTCTGTGCGAAACTACCTAGACCACCAAATGCATCTCATGAAGACGCGTTTGCTGCTCCATATGTCATCAAAATATGTTGCATATTAAGGAAAATATCAAATAATACTTACCGTTTGGAGTGGGCGACGTTGTTGTTGTTGTAACCACGTGATCATGCACCTTGGTAAAGTGATGCCGTTCCGCCTATATAACGTCAGAGAAAATAGTTCTGACCCATTTTACAGGTGCAACCATACATTTACAGGTGCAGCTGTAAAACATACAGGTGCACCTGTATATATTTATAGCTGCACCTGTAAGTTTAGTTTTGACCCCGTTCGTACACCATATCTACCAGCTGTTGGTACACATAATGGTTGACAGTTGCCGCAAGATTATTCAATGGAGGCTGGAATAGTCATGTTGCAGACCAATAACAGAACATTTATTAATAATGGACTTGAAAGTATCAGAACAGGTAAATAGTTTAATTATGAGTCGGCTCTGGAATTGTCTTCCTTGTCGCGATGACATTTTCACCGATTTGTAGTTCGGCTTGTAATGTTATTTTTTCACACTTCAAAACCGTATTCCCACAGTTTCAAACCGTGTAATATCGAGTGATATTCCACTAATAAATCCCGGTAATTCAACGTTCTTTAGTCATACAATAAATAGCAAGTTACTTGATAATGACGTATATTGGACGAATTCCCGACAGGGTGACTACAGGGTTAGACAAAATCATTGCGTGTCGCGTCACCACCGTCTGGCGTATAAATTGATAGACGGTGACAATTATAACCACCCTATACCACCATTGCAGGTGGTATTGCGTGACTTCTATTATACGACAGTGCACTTGTTGTATTGTTACGTGGCATCTTATCACGCGTCTATGTTAAATATCGGACCTTAGCACAACTAATATAAAATTATTGGGCCGTACATAATATGTGCATAATACATTACATTTAGTGTATAACATTTGAACCCAAGTGTAGGTCTATTAAAATGGGACCACAGCACACAGTTTATTACGGAGCCCCGCAGGGGAGATTTTTTATTAATTAATTACCACGAAATAACAATTCGTTCCTGGAATTTAACAATTATTTCCCTCGAATTAACGATTCGTCCCTCAATTTAAGAATTCGTTCCCTCAAATTAACAATTCGTTCCCACGATATAACAATTCGAATTGTTAAATTGAGGGAACGAATTGTTATTTCCTGGGAACGGATTGAGGGAACGAATTGTTATTTCGTGGGAACGAATTATTAAATTCAGGGAACGAATTGTTTCGGGGCTCCGTACAAATCGGACCGCAACACAAATAGTATAAAAGTATTGGGCTGTACATAGTGGGATACGGACATAATCCCCCCCCCCCCCCTATGATTTTTGACACAGGAGGACAAAATCCCCCCCGTATAAAATGCAGGTTAGATACCCCCCCCCCCCACAGTACAAAATCACAGGTAGGACATACCCCCCCCCCCCACCCATCAATATGTTTTGAAAGAATCATTGCATTAATTGGTTTTCACCCTCTAATCCTCTTTAATCAGGGTAATTGAATTGCCCGATTTCTTTCAAGTAGTTGATTAAGGATTACGTTTTATTAAAACAAACAGAAATGAATGATTGTTACAGGATTTACCTAGTATCGTTTTGGTGAAAATTTCTTTGAAATGGTAATCAATTCTTCACTAAAACAATATGGTTTGGGACCGACATCAGTATACAAATGTACAAACTATACATACATATTCTTGTTTGACGTTTATTGTGCAACTGAAACTACTTGATTAAATGTGCTTGTTTGATTGTGCAACTGAAAATACTTTATTAAATGTGCTTGTTTGATTGTGCAACTGAAAATACTTCATTAAATGTGCTTGATGTTTGATGTTTATTGTGCAAATAAAAGTACTGAATATGATGGGGAGATTTTGTCCTCGGCTACATTTTCATTGGGGGGGGGGGGGGATTTTGCAAATGTTATTAACTAAATGTAATGTATTATATTTAGTTAATAACATTTGCGCCCAGTGTAGGTATATTAAAATGGGAACATAGCGCACAGTTATACAGTTGTAAGGAATGAAATGTGAAGATAAAACGAAAATTCAAATAGTTTAGGTCTCGTCTATAATCACCCTTTAAAAGGTACATGCCCACTCAGTAGGAACAAACTGTTCTCTATAGAAATTAAAGTGTATAATTGTGTCACTATTCCACTAGTTCTAAACATTACGAGTGCCCGCTAGACAGATATAATCATTTAGTAATATCTATTTTACTGATAGTGACTCGCGGTGGTCTCATACTATTTTCATATGCAAATGAGGCATGCTATTTTTTTTAATTATTTATACTAATTAAATGCGTTAGCTGATTTTTTTTTATTTTCGACAGATTATAAAGTAAGATCAATGAACATCAACAAATGAATACAAATAATGAATATTAACAATTTAAGGAAACACGGTTATCGCCCCTGATATCAGTGTGGACATTTTTGTCCGATATAAAATGTATAATAATGCCAATGATTACGCGGGGTCATGGTAAATGGATGTTTACTTTGCCAGTAAATGTCATATCTACAGCATATACAAAACTGTCTGTCTACCTATATTACAACCTGGTTTTGTGCCTACTGCATATGCAGCCTATGCTCAATAAATATAAATCCATCAATTGAAATTTCCAGACGATCCTAAATTTGCACTTACGAACATTTTAGTCGTACGAAGTTTAGTGAAACGGGCCCCAGATGCGTGGTGTCGGCCGACGGCCCGATTTGGCAGACATACCGGGTGTTAGGTTCCTTTAATGTTTGGGGAAATGGAAGGAATTGGATTTTTGCAATCGGGTTTTCAGCTTTTTAATATACATGTATATATAACGTATTTTACTTGTTTATGTGTCGTAAAGATTACATCGACCTAAAAATAGCTATACCAGTATAGCGCAGGACATACACTGTTCGCGACAAGAGATAAGGGGACCGTTTCACTAAACTTCTTACGACTAAAATGTTCGTAAGTGCAAACTTATGATAGTCTGTAAATGTCACATTAACAATGTTTTCTTGTAAACAATTATTGGATTTACATTTATTGAGCATAGGCTGCATATGCAGCCTATGCTCAATAAATATAAATCCATCAATTGAAATTTCCAGACGATCCTAAATTTGCACTTACGAACATTTTAGTCGTACGAAGTTTAGTGAAACGGGCCCCAGATGCGTGGTGTCGGCCGACGGCCCGATTTGGCAGACATACCGGGTGTTAGGTGTTGGAAATAGTCAGTCAGATGTCAATCTGACTCTTGGCAATTACGACACCATTACAAACAAAACACGTAGATGAGCGATATCCAACATACAATCCAACTATCCAGTTACATAACAATATCATAACAATGCATGCATACACGCACTATAAATCAATTAATATCGGCAAGCGCGTCACATTATCAGGGCTCCACTTAAGGTACGTAATTTGACCAACTTGGGGTGAAATTTTGTTATTTCTTCATCAAAAATGGCAAGTTGGGAGTCCTTTAGAATCGTCTCATTGAGACGATTCTAAAGCACTCCCAACTTGCCATTTTTGATGGAGAAATAAGAAATTACGCACCTTAACTGGAGCTCTGATTATATAATCGTCTTTGCGCCAATGCTAACATATTTGTATCTCCTAATTAGGAGATACTAACTCCTAATTAAGAATTACTATCTCCTAATTAGGACTTGATATATTTCATAATTAGGACTTAATATCTCTTAATTAGGACTTAATATATCTTAATTAGGACTTACTATCTCCTAATTAGGACTTACTATATATGTGAATGATAAAACTGTTTTATTTCCTAATTAGGAGACAGTAACTCATATTAGGAGATAGCATGTCCTAATTAGGAGATAGTAAGTCCTGTTTATGAGATACTATCTCCTAATTAGGAGTTAGTATCTCCTATTTAGGATATAATAAATCGTAATTAGGAGATACATATATTTTAGCATTGGTACCAGGACGCTTCCGTACATTAACGTTCTGACGAGGGTTTCAAATTCGCAAATATATCCACACGTTGTCGTAGCCACAAATTATTGATCTATCAACGTGTTTGATTTGAAAATGTTTTCATTGAATAACATGGGTTTTCACGGTGTAATTACACTGCATTAAAATCATATTAAAGACGCATGCCCACTCAGTAGGCACAAACTGTTCTTTATAGCAATTAAATAAGTGTATAATTGTGTCACTATTCCACCAGTTCTAAAACTTCCGAGGGCCCGCTATACAGATATAATGATTTATAATATTTATTTTACTGATAGTGACGCGCGGTGGTATCAGGCTATTTTCATATACAAATGAGGCATGGTATTTTTTATTATTTATACTAATTAAATGCGTCACATGAAAGACAGAGTATTATCTATACTCATATGAGTATACGACGCCAGGCGTATGCCATCATATCTGTATACACGTATACATATCTATTTACTAATAGAAACAAGTGATTGCATTTTAGCCGTGCGTGTCTAGGGCCTTTTACAAGCGACATAGTGGCATGCTAATTACATGTGTATATACAACAAAATGTTATTTTCGAGCATATACATCGAATCAAAAACTTGACGCTCAAGCAACCAATATATCTGCGTCACTGCTGACGCGCATTTATGTCTGTATTTTATGTAAAAGCTGAACAAAAGACCTATCCACGATTTTACTCGCCCAGGTAAAACCAGAGATAAAACACCTCGTTTTTAATGATGTTTTTGGAGAGGTAAAAACTCTGGAATCATTAGTGAATGTAAAATCGTACTATGTGTTGGGTCTCATACTTGTGTAGATGCTCCTATCTATTATGAACAATTTTATCCACCAATTTATATAAAACCACATGCAATGTCGTAAGCCATGACTTAATGCAAATTACAATTGCTATGTAATGTGTGTCAATATATGTAGTCTGATCCGGCTATGCCGAATGCGCAGTCTGAACTGGAGCTACGTTAGTTGCATACATCATAAGGCCCATTTTCCCAGCCTACAGGCAACATAATATATGCTCGTATCTGACTAAAGAATAACCATATTACCATATACTTTCGATCGTTTTGTTTGATGTTCACCCTACGAACACTGGCTAGAAAGTGATTTTAAACTTCCCGCTGACATCATATTCACATCATAACAATTCAAGTCTCGCGAGACTTGCCAAAACATATACCAGATTTACCCACCGATAAGACAGCAATATTTGTCTATACGTTGTAACGACAAATACATTAATTATAAAGTATGATCATTGCACATCAAACAATAAATACAGAGAATAAATAGAAATGTCCGTTAATATTTAAGAAAACACGGTTATCGCCCCTGATATCAGGGTGGAAATTTACCTTTGCTATAAAATGTATAATAATGCCAAAACGAAAATGGAATATTATCCAATTAAACTAACAATCATTTAGAGATACACGTACCTTCTGATCATACATATAAATATATTCTGTTAGTTATAACAGCATATACCGTAATAGTGTATCGTATCGTGTTGTGTTGCTCAATTATTATTCACTAAACCATCTTCGCCATTATCTCAACATACTACGTTGACTCTACTCCCTCATCTACATAACCAAGGTGTATGATCACGTGGTACTAACAACAACAACACGTACCGATTCAAAGTACGCATTCTTTTATAGTATCCTTATTACGTAACGGATTTTTATGTAATATGGCGCATCAAACGCGCCTTGTTAAGCTGCATTTTGTGGTCGTTTTATTTTCGCCCAAACTTATGTCGTTTTTGCGAAAAATCGATTTCCGTGTCTCCGACACGGAAATCGATTCTTCGCAAAAACGACATAAGTCTGTGCCAAACTCCCTGGACAACCAAATGCAGCTCATGAAGATGCGTTTGCTGCGCCATATTTCATCAAAATCCGTTGCATATTAAGGAAAATATCAAATAATATTTACTTTGGAGTGGGCGACGTTGTTGTTGTTGTAACCACGTGATAATGCACCTTGATAACATTCTTAAATAAATCCAACCTAACCATGTATGTACAATGTTATATTCTATAATTATTCACTCGTAGTTGATTGTAAACAAGGATTGTAACCTATAACTACATGTTGTTAAATTGCCTGTAAGTCATGTATAGTAAAACTGATACGTTGGGTAATGGTGAATGGAATGTTTATTTTGCCAGAAAATGTCTCAGATGATGTCTCTGACATAAAGAACAGTTTGTGCCTACTGAGTGGGCATGTACCTTTAAAATGTGATAAAATGTAAATTCTACCGTTGCAGACAACGCTTTAGGTGACCAGAAAATGTTCAATTTATAGTGCCGTGATTATGCAATACACAGAATATAACATTTGAGTTGATATACCAGGATATTTTTAATAAAAGTAAATGACATCTAACTGAAAATTATTATGATACAGTGGAACCTCTCCAAACCGGACACCCTAGGAGGTCATGAAAAGCCATTTTATCCCGTCAACACAGTGCGTATGTGCCGTGAAACACGGTGCCGTGAAACATTTTTGATATCCAGTCAATACTATTTTTGCATTTTACAGCAATTTTTAGGTGTTGACGGGATAAATAGAATAGTAGGTTAGTGCCGTGAATGGTAAAAAATATCTGGCGCGGCACGGAAACGGGATGTGCTCGGCAGAGCCTCGCCCATCCCGTTTCCTGAGCCTTGCCAGATATTTTTTCCCATTCACGGCACTAACCTACTATTCTCTATCTATTTTCCTTATTCTGAACCAAAGTGTATATGTTGTGACCACTCATTTGAACCGTCTCGGCGAGACGGTTCAAATGAGTGGTCACAACATATACTTCTGATGAGAAATAAAGAAATTCATGAGCGTTGCCGGATATATTTTCCCATTCACGGCACTAACCTACTATTCTCTATGTAATCAGAGATACATAACAGCGAAACAAGTTAAACATCTATATTTTCCCGAGTGTCCGGTTTAGAGGGCTTCCACTGTATAACAGTGACAACTTGAATATGTCATTGAACAGAAACATCGTTAGCAAAATGGTTCATTGCAATTTATAAACATGTGTCATATGCGGACATACGGTGGCACAGAGGGGACATGAAAATATTGTTTACTATTTCGTGCGCACGCGATAGCTATTGCGTACGCGCGCGATAGATATTACCATATCGCGTGCGCACGCAAAACCCTATCGCGTGCGCACGCAATAGCTATTACCCTATCGCGTGCGCACGCAATAGCTATCGCGTGCGCACGCAATAGTAAAAATATTGCCATGTCCCCTCTGTGCCACCGTAGGTACATACCTCCATGAGGATATGATCGTTTCCTTTGATACTGTTCCTAGGCACCGTCATTGAGACGCGTTGATCATACGATGACGTCACTTTCCCGCCCCTGTGCGAGACAGTCGCGTAGTCTTGTTTCAATCTCGTGAAGACGGCCATCTTGGATAAATGCTTCACTTCCGCCGTCGCGAATTTATACTCTTTATATTTATCGATTGTTTCTTCAATCGTCTCCAGACACACCCATTGGTTGCCTTGCAGCATCTTGATCACGGGCTCACGTGACGCGTGCACATGCGCAGTCTGACGGGGCGCGATGAAGGGAATGCAGACGACAATTGGCTCCTGGAAGAAAGTTAGAAAATATGGATAATAAGGAAACCCTGGACTGCGATATTCATACACACACAAACAAGTTAGGTATGTTTTCACTACAATAAAATACATCATGTCCAGCATGTATCTGAGGTATACGCTACGTGAGCGGGCAACACACCTGTATCCCAAGGTGTATGATCACGTGGTACTAACAACAACAACAAGTAGTGAAACTTCCAGAATCCATCTGATTCAAAGTACGTATTATGTTATATTGTCCTAATTACGTAACGGATTTTGATGAAATATGGCGCATCAAACGCGTCTTGTTAAGCTGCATTTGGTGGTCTTTATATGTTCGCCCAAACTTCTGTCGTTTTTGCGAAGAATCGATTTCCGTGTCTACCGACACGGAAATCGATTCTTTGCAAAAACGACAGAAGTCTGTGCCGAACTCCCTGGACCACCAAATGAACCTCGTGCAGACGCGTTTGCTGCGCCATATTTCATCAAAATCCGTCACATATTAAGGAAAATATCAAATAATACTTACGTTGGAGTGGGCGACGTTGTTGTTGTTGTAACCACGTGATCATGCACCTTGTAGCCGACATCATCAAAATTGCAAAGCATACTTATCTAGCAAAGTATACTTTGAGGGAGTAATCATTTATTTTACCCGAAATGCATTATTTCATCTACCGACTGCATATATTTGATGATTGAAAGTATGCAGAATTAGTATACTGAATTCATGAAATATGGCGCAGCAAACGCGTCTTAATGAGCTGCATTTGATGGTCTCAGGAGTTCGGCACATACGTATGTCGTGTTTTCGACGAATCGATTTCCGTGTCAGTAAACACGGACATTAATTCTTCGCGAAAACGATAGCAGTTTGGCCCAAAGTACCGAGACCACCAAATGCAGCTTAACGAGACGCGTTTGATGCATCATATTTCATAAAAATCCGTTACATAAAAAATACACTATGCAATGAATCGGTGCTTCTGGAAGTTCCAGTAATTGTTGTTGTTGTTGTAACCACGTGATCATGCACCTTGGTTTTGACGACGAAAAATGACACCAATGATACAAACCTGCTGTGTGTCGGTGTCGGCTCCCCGCCCCAGGGACAGGACCAAACTGACCAGCTCCTCACCCGGGGAGAACGGCACCGGACATTGCATCTGCCCCAGGGGCTGACAGTCCACGTGCCGGTGCTCGAACCTTGTCGGGTGACCGCGGATGACACAGCCGAGCTGTATGCTTGGATGGCTGATCTTGTAGCTGGAAGCATATACTAGACACATAATACAACCAATAATCTCTGACACAACCCAACTATCATTCAATAATTGAAAAGCTCATACTCGACGGTCACTCAAATAGATCTCCGACGCCAGTATTGATGTTTCCCATCAGCACAAACTTGTCAACAAGTTTGTGCTGATGGGAAACATCAATACTGGCGTCGGAGATCTATTTGGTTGTGTCAGAGATTATTGGTTGTATTATGTGTCTAGTATATACAACTCGTATGTGGGCCTTTTCACAGACCCTACCTCCTACAGTCTCTGGAGCGCATCAGGGGACGTTCCTACGAATTAACAATTCGTTCCCTCAGTTCAACGATTCGTTCCCACGAAAAATTAACAATTCTTTCCCTCAATTCAACGATTCGTTCCCACGAAATAACAATTCGTTCCCATTGTTATATCGTGGGAACGAATTGTTAATTCGAGGGAACTAATTGTTATATCGTGGGAACGAATTGTTAATTCGAGGGAACGAATTGTTAAATTGAGGGAACGAATTGTTATTTCGTGGGAACGAATTAGTAAAAAAATCCATGTCTCCTGCGTAATAGTGTAATAGCCTATTCCACCAACATTGCAAAGTATATTTTTCTTACTAAGTACACTTTGAGAGAGAAAGTTAAGAATAAATTTATTAATTTTTATTACACTGAATTTATTACATTATCTCCCGCAGTCAGACGCTCTACCTACTGACTGAGCTAATCCAGCCACCTCAACTTACTCGTCTGTGGGCCCGTTTAAATGCGCGGGAAATTTCCTCTGACCACGCCTCCCGCCATCCCCATTCAGACAATAATTTAAAAGCTCATACGTCGCTGTCACTCCAATGTGTCTCAAACGCCAGATTGGTCAATTCCATTCACTGAATCAAATCAACCGACAATACTCACTAGTTTTCATTTCATTTCATTTACTATAGCTTATATTGAAGGGTGGTAATTGGCTCAAAGATCTTCCATACCCGGTGAATAATACTCACTCGTATGTGGGCCAGCTTAAATGCGTGGGAGATTTCTCTGACCCCGCCTCTCGCCGTCTCCACTCCGCCTCCTTTCTGCGTAGCTCCTCCTCCTCTTGCATACGCTCCTCCTCCGCCTTCCGTCGCACCTCCTCCATCTTACGCTTCTCCTGCTCCTTGCGACGCTCTTCGACCTGAATGGATTGCAATACAATAATACACATATAAATTGCTGATTAGTAACTATACTATACTAGGGATTCCGCTGGGGAAAATAAAAAAATCGCCACTTAAAAAAAGAGAGAAAAAAGTATAGTATACTGGACCGTGCTTATAAAATTTCTGACAACCATTCTCAGGTTTCTTCATTTTGCTTGAATGTATACGCTGTCACCACATATATAAACCGTCTCGATGAGACGGTTCATATGAGTGGTAACAACAAAATACATGTAATCATATTTTTTTCCATACAAAACTATAAGCTGAAAATGTTACAGCTGGACTGATTTGGGCAGCTTTTTTTGGGATGGGCCGATAGTCTAGTGGTATATCATGGACTTAAAAATGCACGAACTGTTTTACAATCATCATGACCGTTGGCCTTGATAAAAACGCAATAAGACCATTGTTTCCGCAATGGTTCACACCAGTAGGCCTATGTCCAGAACGTGCTACCTTTTCTCTGAATGCGAGTTCTTCTTCGATTCGTCGCGCCTCCTCCTTCGTCAGTTCCGTGGCTAGTTGCGCCTGCGCAGCGACGTTTTCCGTTTCCGTTTGCAGTCGTAGAGCATCGGCGAGTTCCGCGTTCGCTCGGGCAACTTCGGTGTTTAGTCGTGCGAGATTTTCCGTCACCTCTCGTTCCTCGACCCCTTTCTTTTCATCATTGTCTTCAAATAGAAATGTTTTAGACCCAATGGATGACGATATAGAGAACAGTAGGTTAGTGCCGTGAATGGGAAAAATATCTGGCAATGCTTAGGAAATGGGATGGGCGAGGTTCTGCTATTCTATTTATCCGTCAACATTACAAATAGATTTAAAATGCAAAAAAAATAACACCAGCCGCATCCTCAAAATCGGAGAATCGACTAGTATGACAACCGAACATATTCATACGCAGTGATTATGTCGTATTGACAGGATGAACTGTTTCACGGCACAGTGTTTCACGGCACATACGCACCGTGTTGACGGGATAAATATCATTTACTGTGCACAAAGCGAAAGACGACTTCGTGGATATCCGAGACATCATCTGAGACATGGTCCCTTCGCCACAGTTCACGGTTCGTCCGCATGTACGAGGAGATAATCCGCGAGCTTTCGCGAGTGGATTATCGATTGTACATGAGGATGAACGTGATCTAACTGTGTTATCATGTCCTCATGTCCATACATTGCACACGTGCTGTGTAAATGCAGATGGTATATGTGGACGAACGTGATCTAACTGTGTTATCACATCCTCATGTCCATACATTGCACACGTGCTGTGTAAATGCAGATGGTATATGTGGACGAACGTGATCTAACTGTGTTATCACATCCTCATGTCCATACATTGCACACGTTGCTGTGTAAAATGCAGATGGTATATGTGGACGAACGTGATCTAAACTGTGTTATCACATCCTCATGTCCATACATTGCACACGTGCTGTGTAAATGCAGATGGTATATGTGGACGAACGTGATCTAACTGTGTTATCACATCCTCATGTCCATACATTGCACACGTGCTGTGTAAATGCAGATGGTATATGTGGACGAACGTGATCTAACTGTGCTATCACATCATCATGTCCATACATTGCACACGTGCTGTTTAAATGCAGATGGTATATGTGGACGAACGTGATCTAACTGTGTTATCACATCCTCATGTCCATACATTGCCCATGTGCTGCGTAAATGCAGATGGTATATGTGGACGAACGTGATCTAACTGTGTTATCACATCCTCATTTCAGTACATTGCACATGTGCTGTGTATAAATGCAGAAACAAAACTCGAACATGTATCAACAATGTGATAACAAGAAATACTTATATAAGTAGTATAATTATTTTCAATATACATGTACATGTATAAATACACCGTGTATTTATTATAAGGAATGAGTGGCATTTTTGTGGAATTTATCGGGGTATAAACTTGGAAAAGTCGCGGGAATACTGGACGAAGGCCGGAAGGCCTCGTCCAGTATTCCCGCGACTTTTCCAAGTTTATATCCCCGATAAATTCAACAAAAAGGCCATTCATTCCTTATAATTCCAGCATTTGAAATAAATTCATCATGAAAATGTGTTTATTTTCCGTTTTCTTAAGAATTATTTTAACTGCGCCTGACGGTTACGGAAAGTAGTTCGGCATGGAGTTTACTGGGATATAAATTCTGGACAGAGACTTGCTACGGACCAATCAAATGTTGGGGAATTGTGTAAATATTTTTTTGCTGGAATTATACATGTATATTGAAAATAATTATACTACTTATATAGGTATTTCTTGTCACAATATATTTAGTGCCGGTGACATACATTTCAATTGCTCCGGGGAATTTGTACAGTGAAAATAATTAATAATACCTTATTCTGTAAATACATTTAATATTATACACAATAATTTACATTTTCATGAGCTGAAAAGTGAAATCTGAAGCGTGTAGTGATATGCATACGGCGTCATTTGGTCAGTGTTTGCACAGTCTGGTCGATGTAGATTAAGTAAACATGCTGACATCTTATATGGCTGGTCACAACAATACACGATCATATAAGGTAAATAGTTGTATTGACCACCATTAACTACGGAATAATATAAGGAAAGTCGTGAACTTGGGCAATCTCTTAAAACGTAGATACACAACGGCCTGCGTTAATCTTGTCCAGATGTCGACGTTTCTGAACATCTATTAGCAATCTCAACTCGCAATGTAGCACAGCTCAGACTCAGCCAATTAAAACGCAATGTTCTGATTATGTTTAAATATTTGTTTGGCTGTCGTTTGGTAGTAATTTACTGCATTGTTTAACCCTTTCAACCCTAAGGAACTGGAATGGACTGTGATATGCTAATGTTCCGACCAATTCAATGGTCACAAAACGATTTTCAGATTCGTGCATTTATGAAAAGGGGGTGTTTTTGTTCAAAGAAATATTAAAATTACTTTCAAAAAGTGCAAATCCTGATGAGACGGCCGGCTCGTTACGAGCCGACTCATCTGGATCTGCACTTTTTGCATAAACCGCTATAGCGGGATTTCGGGTTCAAAGGGTTAAAGGTACGCTAGACATGTATTGCCTATCATGTTTGTACATATATGTGGGTGTGAATGGAGAAACCAGGCTTATATGTGTATGTGTTGCGACTAGTGTATATTCAGATGAGCCTGTGCATCCGCGCAGTTCGATCAGGTTCTGCACGGTTCGCCATTCCGTCAATGAAACGCGCGTCACGTAGCAATGTAGATCGCTATCAGGCTACATGAGTCTGTTGTTATACAATGAGCTGCATTGTTCACTAGTCGCTTAAGACCCATTTATCGAGTCACATTATCTATATTTCAAGTCTCAATTATAAAGATTTAGTGTTGCTTTTAGAGATTATAAAGCCGTCAGATCTTTCTTGAAGTGGTTATATTTGTACGCATGTCTTAGGTTAGGGAATTTAATGTTTAAAGCTTCTACATCTCCATTTATTTATTTGATTTTATTAAATTAATGAAAACGTATTCATATATACTAGGTGCCGTTTTTACCTGCAGCCGTTTTCAATAAATTCCAACGTCTTGGGGGACGTGCCGTTTTTACATGGTACCGCTTTGAGCAGGGGCCGCTTTGACCTTCTCCCATTTTAGGAATGAAACAATCGTTTATTGAGGTGTTTATTTGATGCGCTTGTACACGACCGCGCAGTGTGACGTCACGGATATCCAAGATGGCGACTTACAAGCGATTTGAAGCCAGTTACAAAAGTGAATAATAATGCCATAGATCGTTGTTTTAGCGGTGTTATCTACCGGGTCCGTGTTATTCCGATATGAATTATTGATTTAACATGAATCAACCGAGCCCGTTCCTATCTTTTAAAGAAGAGGACTATACAGTCCAACCTCCCGAAACAGCCGTTCTCTACAACAATTAACCCCCTCTTTGTAACAGTCGATAAAGTATATACCAAAATGGATAATTGCCTCTATATTTAATCTCCCTAAAACAGCCACCTCTCTAAAACAACAAAGTTAGTATCTTACCATGGATGACTGTTGTCTAGAGGTTGCACTGTACAATCATGATTGCAAAGCGCACTAACATGTCCTGGAGTGATAATATATACACTGTGCATGAATGAATTTCAAACACAAATACATTGAAACCTCTCTAAACCGAACACCTTGGGAGGTCTCCAGGGTGTCCGGCTTAGAGAGGTTTCGCTTTAAATCAGGTATTTGATCATACTGAGCCATAGTTGTGTGCTATGCGATCACGAACAGACATAATCACCTGAGATAAATGACAAAGAAACTCATCAAAATAAGAAAATATGAACATAGGTCAGTGTTTTCTTGGTGTTTGGTTTACAGAGGTTCTCCTGTATATTATAGCGCTCATACAATTGGACTACTGTGAAACATCATGGTGACGTGTCCTGTGACGTAAGATGTGTCCATCTTCAAAATACCAACTCGATCAATGATTCGCAGTACGCAAATAATAACAACGGAGTTGAATCGTATCATGTATGTATGCCCATTATTAACCATGCACACGATGCAGTTATTTGACCAATATTTATTTTGCAGAAAATAACAAAATTAAGCAGAACATAGCCAATGCTTAAGCAGTATTACTCGATTATTCTTAGACAACAATTTTAGTGCATCACGAGTGTCCACGACTACGAAACAATGTAATTGTTATTGCGTGTAACAACAACAAAACCATTTTACGATAACTAACAAACCACAGTTAGATCACGGTTCGTCCGCATGTACGATGAGATAATCCGCGAGCTTTAGCGAGTGGATTATCGATCGTACACGCGGACGAACGTGATCTAACTGTGTCATCACATCCTCATGTCCATACATTGCCCATGTGCTGCTGAAATGCAGAATCAAAACTAGAAAATTTATCAAAGATGAGATAACAGAAATAACAGTGTGAAACAAATCTTACAGCCGAATTACAATCTCATATACACGTACGTACTGAGTTTTACTCAACATACTCTTAATATACTACTAGTAACGATTATATTCTTTGCACAACAATTCAACGAACTAATGAGATAAAATTAATGACAACACACGATAAAAATAGCCAATTGTGAATAGAATGGTGAAAAAACAACAACAACGGTATACATACGTACATGCAGGCCTCGACGAATCCACTGTATTGGCGAGTCAATTTTGAATCTAGCATAAATTAAAATTTATAAGATTGGATTAGTTGAATCCCAATATGTAGCCTATTTCACCAACATTACTACAAAGTATCCTTATCTCGCTAAGTACACTGTGAAGGAGAAATTTTCAATTTAAGGATAAATTTATTAACTTTTATTAAACTGAGTGTATTACATTATCACAGCCATTGTGGCTGTGATAATGTAATACATTCAGGATAATAAATCTGCATACTTTTAATCATCAAATATATGCAGTCGTTAGTTCTATATGAATTGATGCATTTTGGGAAAAATGAATGATTTCTACCTCAATGTGTACTTAGCTAGATAAGTATGCTTAGCAATTTTGGTGAAATCGGCTACTGGACGAGTGGAATATTAAGAATTCGTCGAGGTCTGACATGCTCCACTCAGAGAACTCTTAAACTCGACAATAATGTATATATATTCGTTCCATGGTATGCGTACATTGTATACGTACATTGTATACGTACATGGTATACGTACATTGTATACGTACATGGTATACGTACATGGTATACGTACATGGTATGCGTACGTACATGGTATACGTACATGGTATACGTACATTGTATACGTACATGGTATATGTACATTGCATACGTACATGGTATACGTACATTGTATACGTACGTACATTGGGTATACGTACATTGTATACGTACATGTATGCGTACATGGTATACGTTTACTATGGTTATAACGTAGATTGTAAACTACGTAAACATGGTATACGTACATTTGGTATACGTACATGGTATACGTACATTGTATACGTACATGTATACGTACATTGTATACGTCCACATGTATACTTACAATGTATACGTACATGTATACGTAGATTGTATACGTACATGGTATACTACATGGTAAACGTACATTGTATACGTACATGTATACTGGTTACATGGTATACGTACATTGTATACGTACATGTATACGTAGACATGGTATACGTACATGGAATACGTACATGTATACGTACATGTAAATCGTACATTGTATACGAACATTGTATACGTACATGGTATACGTAGATGTATACGTATGTATACAACATGGTATACGTACATGGTATACGGTAAAACATTGTATACGTACATTGTTATACGTACATTGTATACTTCATGTATACGTACAGGTATACGTACATTGTATACGTACATTGGTATACGTCGTACATGTATACGTACATGTATACATCAACATGGTATACGTACATGGTATACGTACATTGTATACGTACATGGTATACGTACATTGTATACGTACATGGTATACGTACATGGTATACGTACATGTTCCATCCAAAACAGTCTTACTATGTACACGTGTATATATATATTAATTCCAAACTAATGTAAAAACAAATGAGAAAACAAGAAAACAAACAGCTATTTCAGAACAATGTCAATAAAACAGGCATACTATAGTATGCCCTGTTTTATTCACATTGTTCTCTAATAGCTGTTTTTTAATGGTATATTAAGTACATGCTACATTCAGAAAAAAAATTCTTAGAATCGATAATACGTGTTAACATTTTCGTTCAAAAATAATGTAAAAACAAATATAACAATAAGAAGAAAACAACAGCAACTTAGGAACAGTGTCAATAAAACCACAGGTTCTTGAAGAACGGTTTATATTTCGGTGTTTTATTGGTTATTTCGGTATCTCTGGTGGATTAGGTGCATTGTTACCAGCATACAATTTACGTCACCTTCCGCGCATTACTCGTATAAGTACGGTAATAGGTATGTTTGGGTACTTTAACAGCATAAAAGGGGTCCGAAAGTTCGGAACGGGGAATGTGTAGATAATTGACGATTTCACTCGTGTATAACGTGTGAGCATTAGTAGTTGCACAAAACGATGTCATTTACCAAAATCCAACTAAATCCACCCAAATCTACTCAAAATTCACAAAAACATATGACACCAACATACTGACCATCTGTTCAGATACCTGTGAATAAAACAGCACATAATACAATGAATGGTTTACGTACGTTCTACATCCAAAATAAATCTGCAATACTTTTATAATATATTCGTTCCAAACTATTTTAAAAGAAAACAGAGAAAATTAGCTATTTGGGAACAATGTCAATAACATATTATACGAAACAATGGTATACTTACACGCTCCAGTTAAAATGAACTTAATACAAGCAATATATATCCGTTTTTGATTTTGAAAACAAGAACACAAACACGCAAATCCCCGACTTATGAAGCGTATGACATTTACTTGTGACACTACCAGATTTTGTACATTCTATTTACTCATCATAAAGGGTTTGTTTGTTTGTGAAGATTCAATTTCACTTTGTATAATCAGAACGCTCTCATCGAAGCGAGATAAAACGATGGGAAATCGTAACTACTCGGTTGAAGTCGGGATTATTCGGCGCTCATAAGATAATTGTTACCGGAATCCTGATATTTCAATATAAACATATTCGTCTTAAGTTGGAATCAAATTTTCACTGATACATTTGCGAACAGTGCGTGCCCTGATCAGACTGCGCATGCGCGCAGGCTGATCAGGGTACACACTGGTCGCGAAAGAAGCCGGGTACGTTTTCGTGTCTCAGACGTCACGCTATAAATCATAGGACGTGTTGTTAATTAAACAATGAAAATCGAAACTATGGCTCTTTTAATTGAATAACCAGCAATTCGAGAAGCATCTGCCTTTTTTGGTGCAAGGGAACACAGACACACCATTATACTATTTAAACATAGTAAATCAACGATGTTTAAAGGGAGGATCAGCGAAAGTTGTCCAAATAGTAATGGCTAAGTTCTGCAGCGTTTATAATGTATACCTACACTGGGCGTATGCGCGGTAAACGCAATTTCTCCGTTTCTTTCATTTATTAAATCAATCTTACCTTCGACAACAGTCAATACGAGAACAATGCATTCAATAATGCAACCAATCAAATGTTGATGCTATCGTTCCGCTGTGAGGTGATTAATTACATTAATCCAGCGACATCAGTGCATTCTTTATTTTCTATTTATAGATTCAATATTTATGTGACAGTAGAAAGTCATTAAACAACTGAACACATTGGGAGGTCCCATTGTGTTCTGTTTAGAGGGGTTCCGCTGTAAATAAATTGTCATCACTTCACTGGTTAATTACTTAAATCTAGAGACATCGCGTACATTCCCTATTTTCTATTTATAGCTATTCGGTCTAATATTTATATGACTGCAGAAGTGCATTAAACTGGACACATTGGGAGGTCTCCATGGTGTTCTGTTTAGAGGGGTTCCACTGTAATTCAATTGTCATCACTTCACTGGTTAATTACTGATGAGACGGCTCGTTACGAGCCGGCTCATCTGGATCAGCACTTTTTGCATAAACCGCTATAGCGGGATTTCGGGTTCAAAGGGTTAAATCCAGAGACATTGCATGCATTTCTCTATTTTGTATTTATATATATCCGGTCCAAAATACGAGGGGTGATCATAAAGCTTAGGCACTATTCTCATATCATTCTTTATTGATTTGTACGGAGCCCCGCAGAGGACATGGACTTTTTTTATTAATAACAATTCGTTCCCTCAATTTAACAATTCGTTACCTCGAATTAACAATTCGTTCCCACAATTTAACAATTCGTTCACACGAAATGACAATTCGTTCCCTCGAATTAATAATTCGTTCCCACGTTATAACAATTCGTTCCTTCAAATTAACAATCCGTTCCACGAAATGACAATTCGTTCCCTCGAATTAACAATTAGTTCCCACGAAATGACAATTCGTTCCCTCAATTTAACAATTCGCTCCCTCGAATTACTCGTAAATATCATATTAAATGAACAAAAATGTAGATTACTCGCATAAGCACAGTATCACGTATTGAAGCTGTACCGATTACATAACGTGTTTTATGTATCTGTCTCATTCACATATGTATTGTACTATTGTATCCATGGCAAGTTCTTCCTCTGTTAACCATTTCAACCCTAAGGAACTGGAATGGACTGTGATATGCTAATGTTCCGACCAATCCAATGGTCACAAAATGATTTTCAGATTCGTCCATTTATGAAAAGGGGGTGTTTTGTTCTCAAAAATATGAAAATTACTTTCAAACAGTGCAGATCCTGATGAGACGGCTCGTTACGAGCCGGCTCATCTGGATCTGCACTGTTTGCATAAACCGATATAGCGGGCTTTCGGGTTCAAAGGGTTTTAGCGTCTGCGTTCGGGTAGGTTTTTGAGAGTGTTTCTATGAAAAAACAAACACACTGTGTAAGCTATTTTACACTATTTTACACTATTTACTGGTGAAGTAATATGAAAATTGATGTGGGACTTGTCTAAGCTTTAAATCCGTTCATGAATTTACACTGAATAAGTGTAATAAGAGTGTTTTCTTATGAGTCAGCAAAGGGTTGAGGACATTTTTAACATAAATTTACACTCTTTCTTTTCAAAGCCTTGTGTTTGTTTTTACCGGATACGTAAATAGGTTGTTGTTTTTTTTTTGTTTTTTTTTGTTTTTTTTATTATTCGTTTATTCACTCAGGTCACATATTTATGACAACATGAGGTAAATACAATACAACATCATGAATGAAATGGCTGCCCAGGTGGACGCTTAACATAGAAAAACATTGACATGGCCTTAGTACATACTGTTAATGCACTGCAATATCACACCGTCTGCACAAATACAATGTACCCCATGCTGTCATGTCAGATGGATTTAGTATACATAAATTGAATTGAAAAATTGCCAGCCCATTTTACGACATATAAGTAAACATATAAACCCTTTGGTTAAGGCAAGGTGTCGTCAATAAGTTTATATACTTTGGGATTTTTTTTATCACTGAAGTTTATTATTATCAATTCCATTCCATTGACGGTAATGGATGATACTTCACATCATGTCAATACTAAAACACGCACCACTCCATGTCACTCAACAGTTCGAGATAACATCCACAGGTTGAAGTAAGGGAACAAGGTTTGTAAATGCACTAACTGGGCATATCACGAGTGTTTGACAAAATACCATAAAACAAATAAAATGGTGTTTTCATCATGGCCCTGTGTAAAGTCACATTTTCTACTTAGAAATATCGCATAAACGCAGTTTTCGTCTAGCAAATTCCCTGCGCCGGTTACTAGGCGAAAATGTGTTTATGTAGTATCTTCGGCATGTCACGAATCCGGCGCATGTTTCGACGTGAAACATGGTACACATGCGCAGAGTGCAGCATTAATGGTATATCAGTGTAGCTATTTCAATATGTATATCATGACTTCATTTTTTAAAACTGATTCTTCCAACGTTTCGGCACAAAGCCTTTACTAAGGAATTAGTGTTTACTACGCGCTAAGTGACATCCATTTTACACTGTTTATGTTTATTTATGACGTCATGACGTCATGGCAGTATGCATAAACACATGCCATTTACAGTTAGCGTACATGTCCACTCAATAGACACAACTTGTTCTTTATAGGAATTAAATAAGTGTATAAGTGTGTCACTATTCCACCATGTCTAAAAATTACCAGTGCTAACTATACAGCTATAATCATTTAGCATGTTTAGTAATATTTATTTTACTGATAGTGACTCGCGGTGGTATCAGACTATTTTCATATGCAAATGAGGCATGTTATTTTTTTTTAATTATTTATACTAATTAAATGCGTCACCTGAAAAAATAATATTTTCTACATATTATAAAGTATGATCATATACAGACAACAAATAGTAATGTCCGTTAACAATTTAAGGAAACACGGTTATCGCCCCTGATATCAGTGTGGAAATTTACGTCTGATTTAAAATGTATACTAATGCCAATCAATACGTGTTATAGTGGTGTGTAGCGGGCACTCGTAATTTTTAGAACTGGTAGAATAGTGACACAATTATACACGTATTTAATTCCTATAAAGAAAATTCTACGCCGACTGAATGGGCATGTACCTTTAACCCTTTCACCCCTAAGTAACTGAATGGGCTGCGATATGTTAATTTTGCAACCAATCCAATCATCGCAGAATGATTTTCAGACTATTCCGTTTATAAAAAGGGGGTATTTGTTGTTCTAAAAAATATGAAAATTACTTTCAAACAGTGCAGATCCTGATGAGACGGCTCGTTACGAGCCGGCTCATCTGGATCTGCACTGTTTGCATAAACCGATATAGCGGGCTTTCGGGTTCCAAGGATTAATGCTCAAAGCTTGCTTTTTAAAACTGAAACAATCGCTGTGATGATGAATTATTCAGGATGCCATGGCTACCAGTGTTTATATTTATATTTATTTAATGAGTATTTCGATCGCTCCAATGTAGTGACGAAGACTGGCTCACAATAATTTGTTATTCTTCGGTACAAAATTTCATGGCTTGTCTCATGTGTGTTTTCTGCATATTTGCCCAGAATTGTAACAATAACTCGCCTAAAATCGAAAGTTATATTTTTGGGGAATGTGATCAAATACAAATGGTGCGATCATAGTTATAGTTCACATATCGAATGTCTAATAAATTAATTTCGAAGCGAGCGAAAGCGAGTGAGAAATTAGTTTATTAAACATTCAATATGTGAACTATAACTTACTTATTGTTTGGCACGCCCCATCAACTAAATTAAATTAGTCGAAATTAAATCCGAAATTAAATTAGTCGTGTGCTCGTGTTAGGTCTGAACGGAGCGGCGCCACCCTACACGCTTTCAAATCCCGACACTTCTACGTGATTGGCGGTTTTACACCGTCTCAACCATGTACACACGGTGACATGAAACGCGTCACAGGAAATTACGTCAACAAGGCGGGAAATTTGTATATAAAGATAACTTTGCACGTATTGCAATATTTTATGATTAATTTAATAGATATTGGCGAAAGCGTCGCAATACACGATTAAATTGAGAGACGAAATGGTGTGCTTTCATTGGTCGAGAAACTAGGGTAAACAATAAACGTCATTTACTGTGCATCAATAGAAAAACAACATCTTGACTTTCTGAGACAGTCACTTTAAAGTGGATAGGTTACCATGAATGGACACCACTTGTGTTGTGGTCGACCAGCTATTGCGTCAATTTCATACCATTATTTACTGCCGATAGCTGAAATTAGACCCTTTCTGCTCAATTAAGTTTAAATCGATTTCAAAATATTTACCAACAAAACGCCGTTATATTATTGCGCCGAGGCAAATATATATAGTGCGACCTTGTCAGCTTGAACAAACACATTATGCATGGATAAATATGTACACAACCAGGCGCGTTAATCTTGTCCCGATTATCAACGTTTCTGAACATATATTGGCAATGCCAACTCGCAATGAAGCAATTTGATTGTCTGAGCCTGAGCTGTAGAACAGCTCAGGCTCAGACAATCAAGTTGCTTGATTTCAGGCACAATATTCAAGTATTTTGAAATAATGAAACTGACGAATATTCGCAAGATTAGTGTATTATATGTGGTGTTTAATCGGACAGAATGTTCTATTTGAATTCGAAAAGCATAGCAAATCACATTTTATGTTCGACAATCTTGAAGCGCGGGGAAAATATCTTTTAAACATTACCCAATAGTGTGCGGGAATCCTGATAGTTTGCGAAAAGACAAGACATCTCGAAACTGTGACATGTTTCAAAATGCTCGATGACCTTATGTGCCAAAACATACAACATTTGTTTTATGATTGTGTATTAGGGAATAATTGCCAACCCCCGCCCCCACATATTTTTGGATAGGAAATGGTTCCTAATCATGGATCTAAA
Source organism: Conchocele bisecta (assembly GCA_029237695.1). Taxonomy (NCBI): domain Eukaryota; kingdom Metazoa; phylum Mollusca; class Bivalvia; order Lucinida; family Thyasiridae; genus Conchocele; species Conchocele bisecta. Next base: position 55,365,573 of record CM055275.1, on the reverse strand, counting down.
AGCGGGCAAACGGGGCACAGAACATACCAGGCTAGTGAATTTTGATATCAAGTTTATTAGGCAAGGTTAGGAATTCCGAGGCTCGCTGAGGAATTCCTACTGTTTCCGAGCGAGGCAGATACGATTGATGTCAAAAAGCGCTAAATGGTATTCTGTTTATCAGGTAACCTTTTGTACTAGAGACTCAACACATGTTTCCGGTTTTCGTTGAAACGAACACGGACTTGTTTATTTCGCGTCATTACACTGATGTCATTCGGTCGCATCATGTGACGCTGTTCGACGAATGAAACGGCAGAAAAAGTACATGTTCTTTTGAATCCGTTGTCATCCGTATCTAATCAATGTAGAATATGACAATTTGTTATCAGTCCGAGTGTATTCGGTCCATACGTATCTGGTTGTCTGATAAATTGAGAATCTCAAACGAGTTTCCATTTGATATGCCACAGTTAAATCACGATACGTCCGCATGTACGAGGAGATAATCCGCGAGCTTTAGCGAGTGGATTATCGATCGTACATGCGGACGAGCGTGATCTAACTGTGTTATCACATCCTCATGTCCATACATTGCCCATGTGATGTGAAAATGCAGAAACTCGAAAATGTATCAAAGATAAGATATTTATGAAACAAGGCATGCACCATTTATGCACCGAGCCTTTGCTGACGAGTTTGGTATACACGTATTTTATTAAATAAACAGTTACATCAACTTTGGGTATACAAGCAGTATAAGAGGATTGGAACGAATGACGACGAGTTTAATAAATCTCATATCAAATGGAAATAGAGGATCTCAAACGCGTTTCCATTTGATATGAGATTTAGGAGACGAGTCACGCATAATGTATGCACCGAGCCTCTGGCGAGGTGCATACACTTGCGGACGAGTTTCATAAATCTCATATCAAAGGAAAATGAGTTTGAGATTCTGTTTATCACATGGCTTCAGCCTCTAAAGAGCATACAACTTGGAGATATCCATAATGTTTCAGTCAGCAGACGCCATTGACTATTTTCGCCTCTAGTTGAAATCTCCACGGAGAAAAATAGTTTTAATCCTAGCAATAAACATGCCATTTAACTGACAATTGTACAGTCACGGACGCTTCTAATGATGTTTAATTATAACATGATGACGTCAACGTCAAAATATCATTGCTTTTTTCGCGCTATTACGGACGTCATTTGGAAGGTCTCTATTTTATTAATTTGACATAACGTTGGCGCATAATATGAACACGTAATAAGGATGATGCGGCCAACCAATCAAATGCGCTCCATGTGTTATTACACGTGTCATAACGCATTTATGAAATGAGTTAAGACACGGCATAACAATGATTTCATGTGACATGACATCCCCCATTCAAAGAGCAGCAAAACTTGGAGATACATACATGTAATTCCTGTTAGCAGACACCATTGACTAATTTCGCATCTACTGTTTGTTCCACGCTTTGCTGCCGGGAGACTTTTTTGTTATTGATGAAAAAGTACTTACTTTAAATATTTTTTAGATTTAATGTGTTTAATGGCCAAATATTCGTCGGCAGCAAAACGTGGAACAGACAGTAGTCTAGAAAATAGTTTTAATACTAGCATTAAATCTATAAATTTGCCATTATAATATATTCATGTTCTTTGTATGTAAACACTTCATATCGCTCAACGGATGCACATTCTAACAATTACAATAATGATGATTTGATGTTAATGACATCATGTTTTAAACGGCATAAGAAGAATCAGTACATGATGCCATTAACATCAAAACGTCATTGCTTTGTCGTGCCATTAGGAGCGTACAAGGGTAATTTCAAATTAATACCAGCATATCTTAGAAACTGTGAGCTTCAACTTTAAATATCACATTCTACACAATATATCACTTTAATTGAAACTTTAGTGGGCTCCGGCTAAACCACTCCATAGCCTACTTATTGAGGAGATAACCAAATATGTGTTATATATGTATGATACGTGCGTGTTGCTGTTTTGTTTTAAAGTTCTCAAACTTAACCTTAACACTTTTCAAGCCGACATACCATGAAGCCAACATTTGCAAACGCTGCAGATCCAGATGAGCCGGCTCGTAACGAGCCGTCTCATAAGGATCTGCAGCGTTTGTCGACATCGTTTTATTCTCAAAAATATCAGCATTGTCTCATTAATAGAATAGTCCAAAAATGAGCATGGAACATCCAATAGTGGCTATTTAGGGGTGAAAGGGTTAATAATCGGTAGACTAGAATGATAAAAACATATTAACGTATTAATCGGCGATCCCGTAACTGTATGTATATGGTCGTGATTGGATAAATTGGGCTTGTGTGACGTGTGACTTTTTCCGAGCCGAGCCTGATAATCTTGATATGAAAAGATGCTACCCTGGTATTCTATTTATCAGGTATTTACAGAGCTCCAGATAAGCTGCGTATTTGCTTAAATACCCAATTAAAATTGCCAAAAACCCAATTGAAATCAGAAGTAGCGAGTATCAATAAGCAATCAAAAATCTGTGGTACCTTTACCATGCTGCAGAAAACAATAAAGATACCACAAATATAGCATATCTTTCTTATTTTCCATGAAAACACATCTTGGTATTTCATTAGAATTTTCTCCAAGGAGACAATTCTAATGAAATACCAAGACATGTTTTCATTTCGAAGCAAACTATTCAATAATTGCCGTCTGTTGATGTGTAAACAGTAGTGTGGTTTTATTTTACCCAATTAAAATTTTGAAATACCCAATTGCTTCAGATATGATGGAGTGAAAATACTCAATTACTAATTCCTTATCTGAAGCCCTGAGGTAACGTTTTATGCTCGAAAAGGTCCACAGATGACATCGTTATATATGGACAGAACGCGGACTTGTTTACGTTGCGTCATTACACTGACTTCATTCAGCAACGTCACGTGACGTCATCCCACAAATGGAACGTCAGCTTTCACTTAGTTGTAACCAGGATGTTTGTATAGGTCAATGCATGATACAAGAATATGTTATCAGTCAGTACGTATTCGGTCAATACAGGGCAGGTTACCTGATAAACAATTTTATCAGGTAACGAGCTTTGTATTGGCCGAATACATACTGACTTATAACATATTTAAATGCTGTATCAGTCATTGACCTGACTATCCGGATTACAGCGAATTAAAGCTGACGTTTCATTGGCCAAACGACGTCACATGAATGACGTATCGAATGACGTCAGTGTAACGACGTCACGGAAAGAAGACCGCGTTCTTTTCAACGAAATTAGAATTGCTCATTTTGTAGCCTAAAAATGTTACCTGATGAATATAATACCATGCTAGTGTTTTTTGCTATATCAAGTTTATCACGCTCGACTCGGAAACGACATGATTTCCTCGGCGAGTCTCGGAATTCCTACGCGTTTCCTAGCATCACCTGATAAACTAGTTATCAAAAGACACTAGCCGGGTATTTTCTATTCAGTAACACTTACCCATTCGGAGAGCGCTGTTTTTCTTCTGAATATTCATCTGTATCCTCTCTTTCACCACCGTCATCTTGTCTCTCAAATCCTCCAGGTGGCGTTGTGACGTCATCGTCTCAGTTTTGAATTCCTCGACGCTTTCTCTCACGTCCGCGACCAGGGACATCATCTCGTTCACGGGGTAATCATCGTTGACGATCGCGTATTTTGGCGATGAGAAAATCTCAGCGAAGTTGTTCGTGTCATTATTGAATTTCTCCAGCGAGAATCTCTCCGGTTGCGGAGGTGGAGACGCTGCTTTTGGAACTTCCTGTGTGTCATTTGCGGTTTCCGGAAGTCTGAATCGCGTCTGCCTGTTATCAAGTTCCTCTGAATCGTCCAGGCACTCAGAATCGATGTTATTATTCGCCTGCTCATCGTTAACTTCTTTCTCTACTTGTACAAGCTCAGAATTTGCATCGCGTTGACTCGTGTAATCCGAGCTGGTGTCCGCAATTTGTTCCCGCGCTTTTTTAGTCACGTTTTTCTGTTCTGGTATTTTCTTCGCCTGCTTCCGGGTACCTGTACGACTTCCGGTCTGTTCGCGGCGGCCATGATGCGCGTGTGTCTCACGTTGTGACGGCATTTTTCGTGTTTCTGGTCTATTACAGATCAAGTCTCCCGTTTGTTTGAACCACTTTATGTGTATTTCAAATAATCTAGGTCACATACCGGTGTCAGAATTTAATAACATAAAATCCGTGATAATCCAAACGGTATTCCTTCTCCGTGTTATCTGAAATTGCACAATAACAAAATGATTAACCTTATACTGCGAACTCAAATCAAATCTTCCTTTTAATTATCTGGTATCCGTTATTTACTCTTTTTTTTACAATTCGTCTATTGGAAAATATATGCACAAGTTCCGTTCCTACTTAGAAACAAGGATTTTCTTGGCCAAATAGTATTACACAATAGCGTTGATCCTACCCAATTTGTTTGTTTGTTGGGGTTTAACGGCCTATCAACAGCTAAGGTCATTTAAGGCCGGATCAATGGGTTTAGTACTAAATCCCATATATTTCCTGTACAAGTACATGTATACACATGTTCAAGTACATGTACAAATGGCCAGATTATCAACGTTTCTCAACATATACTGCCAATGCTAACTTACAATCAAGCAACTTGATTGTCTGAGCCTGAGCTGTAGCTCAGGCTCAGACAATTAAGCTGCTTGATTTCACACGCAGCATTCAAGTATGGTGAAATAAAAACAAAAAGACATATGTTGGCACTATTCGCTAAATAACGCACACACAATGTATATATTGAAGTCTTGGACGTAAGAAAATGCTATTAAACTGTAAATGATTCGCCAATGTAATACTTTTGGCTTCGCAAGCGTGTGGTGACCAGTGTAGCCCCAGATCAGACTGCGCTTCCTGATCAGGGCCTACGCCGTTCGCCAATAGGTTGGAGATACTCTCTTCGCTAATCTTATAAATATTTGTCAAAGTCTTTATTTCAAAGTACAGTCGAACCTGTGCTAAATACCACCTCCGAATAGCAATCACCTGGCTGTAAAGGCCACAATTGTGTTGTCCCAATTGCACAATTACTATATAAATGACCCTGTGAATAAAGACCACCTGTGAACAAAGGCCACATTTTTAACTTCCCATGGCTGGCCTTTATTCACAGGTTTGACTGTACTTGAATATTGTGCTTGAAATCAGGCAGCTTGATTGGCTGAGCATGAGTAGTGCTACAGCTTAGTATTAGATCATCAAATTGCTTGATTTCGACTTCGTTGATAATCTGGGTAAGATTAACACAGGCTGATATGTACCCCTAACAAATGGGTTAACAACCGTATTAGTAGATACTTAACTAATGTAAACGAAACCCACTAAATTAAAGCTACCTTAGGTTAGGCGAAAACTCGCATTTTTTTGTCGCGGCGTATCACACGAGATGCATTTTGAGAAAATGCACCGTACCACACATACAACAATTGTTCCAACACATTCAACATAAATTAAAGGTGAAATTAACAAAAGTTATCGCATTGGTTTATATTACTAATGACATACAGACATATTCTCCATTTACTAAATGCTGAACAGTGTATGCCGTGATCAGATTGCGCGGTTGCGCTGGATAATATGTGGCTATGCTGGTCACCAACGTCGCAAGGCACTATTTTCCGAGCCCCGAAGTACCATGCACGCCCTGTTCAGATTGCGCTGATGCGCATGAGGTACATTTTCTTCCGAAGCCAAAGTACCACACACAAGAGTATATGTTGAGACATGTCCGCTATGATAATACATGTACATCTAGATCTGGGACCCGTTTCACTAAACTTCGTACGACAAAAAAGGTTCTTACGAAGATTTCTATAGATCTGGGGGCCTTATCACTAAACTTCGTACGACTAAAATGTTCGTAAGTGCAAAATTAGGATAGTCTGTAAATTTCCCATTAACAATGTATTCTTGTAAACAGGTAATTGGATTTACATTTATTGAGCATAAGCTGCATATGCAGCCTATGCTCAATAAACGTAAATCCATCAATTGAAATTTCAAAGCGAGCCTAAATATGCGCTTACGAACATTTTAATCGTACGCAGTGTAGTGAAACGGGCCCCTGGGACTAAAGAATATGTATGTATGGTGTGTGTATATTCACTTCATACATTAACTTGGTTCATGAATTGTACAATTTTCCACTTTCATGTAGGGTCATTAAATCTGAACAATTCCGCACAAGATTCCACAAAACCGGCACTTACTAACTTCTTAATCGTAAGAAGTTTGGTGAAACGGGTCCCTGTAATATAATGTCTCATACCGCAGATAAATTTCTCGCGTTTTGAATGGTTAGCTTGACGGATAATATGAGCCCATATTACCTGTCAAGCCCGTCAATATTGGCTCGAATAAAATGGTAAGGACATAACCAAGAAAAAAAAAGTTAGATTTTGAAAATCGGTCCATAAATTGCCGCTATTAACGATTTCTATTGGTCTATGTCTGAATGACGTTAGGTAATATTTGTATTGTTATGGCATCGTACCGTTTGGCACCATATTTCTATGACGTTAAACATGCACCAGAACCCTATGGAAGCGTCTCGGTGCCAATGCTAAAATATATTTATCTCCTACTTAGGAGATATTTTAGGAGATAGTAACTCCTAATTAGGAGATAGTATCACTTACTATATTCTAATTAGCACTTATTATCTCCTAATTAGGACTTCGTACCTCATAATTAGGAGCTAGTATCTCATAATTAGGACTTACTTATCTCCTAATTAGGAGTTAGTCTCTCCTAATTAGGAGATACACATTTTTTAGTATTGACACGTATAGTAAGTCCTAATTAGGATATAGTATGGTAAGCACAGTAAGTCCTAATTAGGAGATACTAACTCCTAATTAGGAGATAATATCTCCTAATTAGGAGTTTGTATCTCCTAATTAGGAGATAAAATAGTTTAGCATTGGCACCAGGACGCTTCCATAGTACCATTATAAAAGTACATTCTGGAGAAAGATAAAGAATCTACGTCATGACAAATACGGTATTGTGATTAATATGGTGTCATATTTCCCGTCTGAAGCTATATCGCCCCTCGGCTGCGCCTTGGGTAAATATAGATTCAGACTTCCGTATCCGGCTTTGAAAAAAAAAACGAATGCAAATTTATGCAGCAAAGGGTTGATGAAGTTTTTAACATAAATTTACATTTCCGCTAAATAGATAGACAATAGTAGGTTAGTGCCGTGAATGGGAAAAAAATATCTGGCAAGGCTCAGGAAACGGGATGGGCGAGTCTCTGCCGAGCACATCCCGTTTCCGTGCCGCGCCAGATATTTGTTCCCATTCACGGCACTAACCTACTGTTCTATTTATCCCGTCAACACCTACAAATGGCTGTAAAATGCAAAAATAGTATTGACTGGATATCAAAAATGTTTCACGGCACCGTGTTTTACGGCACATACGCACTGTGTTGACGGGATAATAAAAAAACACTCTTATTAAACGTATTAAGTGTACATTCATGAACGGATTTAAAACCTAGACCAGTCCCAAATCAATTTTCATATTACTTCACCAGTAAATAGTGTAAAATAGCATACACATTTTGTTTTTTCATATCACCACTCTTAGACCTACCCGCAGGCGGCCGCTTAACATAGGTACAACTTGATATGCCCTAACTTATAATATGTACCTGTTGAGCTGAAAAATAAGTAGATGTTTAACTATCCATATACAACTACAAATAACAAGTAATGTGCACACTTTCTTCCGCGTAGTGTATGATTTAAAACTCCCAATTCACATCACGGCCTGTATATGGATACCTGTACACGAATTCCACTTCTTGTCTATGGTGGGCAATACCAGTCATACACGTATGCGGCACGCAATGTGCTTTTTTACGTTCGGACATCTGCGTAATTTCATGCAATACGTTTACAAAATTTACAATATTTTCGGTAAATAGCGTCGTAAGTGGAAACAATTTTCAGAGTACATGCGGAATTATATTCCGCATGTACTCTGAAACATTTGTCAACTTTTGATTTTATTTATTAAAAATATTGTAAATTTTCGTAAATTTTCGTAAATATTTCAGCAATTACTGGAACGAGTTTGATGCGATAAAACTCGTATGTGGCTGTGACTGGAGAGTTGGATCTTATGGGTTTTGCGAACAGTGTAGATCCAGATCAGCTTGTGCATCCGCACAACCTGATCAGGATCTGCACTGTTCTCCATTTCCATCAATGAACAACTCGTCATGCTTCTGACAAATAGTGTAGGTCGAAGAGGACCGAAATTGTACGTGCGTAGGACATACATTACCCACCGCGCATGTTTTGTTGATAAATAAGTAAGTTAAGTATCCAAACCATAAATATTCATATAAAACTATAAAACTGCAACTGACATTTAATACACACAAACACAGATGGAAGACTCAGACCTAGGACACAGTGAATGGATCCTTCTGAGAATTAAAAACAGTATTACTACAACAATATCGTATTGAATAGCAATTTACATCAATATATAGAGAATACCAGGCAAGGCTAGGAAACGCGTAGGAATTCCGAGGCTTGCCGATGAATTCCTACCGTTTCCGAGCCGAGCCTGATAAACGTGATATCAAAATACACTAGTCTGGTATTCTATTTATTAGGTAACGTTTTATGCTCGAAAATGACCGCAGATGACGTCGTTATCCATGGACAGAACGAGGACTTGTTTACGTTAAGTCCTTACACTGACGTCATTCGGTAACGTCATGTGACGTCAAGCGACCAATGGAACGTCAGTTTTCACTTTGTTGTAACCCGGTCAATTCCTGATACAACAATATGGTATCAGTCAGTACGTATTCGGTCAATACAGGGCATGTTACCTGATAAAGATATATAAACAGTGCGATTGTAACGAAAGATAACCATCTGATAGAGTTCCCCTCCTGATTCTCGAAAATAATTACCCCAACCACCCATTTCTGTTACAGTATATACATTGTTTTCAAAACGCTATATAGTAAACGGCAATGAGTGGGTTGGGTATAGCTGCAGGTTTTCCGCTTTATCGGCAACAGGTTGCACTATATCGCTACACCACGCTACACAGTAAACATGTGCGTAATAGCATTTACACTTCGCGCACTAAAATATAGACAAAACCTGGAAAGACTACTCCGTCATAACTGTAATACAGTGTAATGAAATGTAATTAGAGTTCTGTACTCAGAACTAGGTTGGGTAATGTTTTGAATGGGTGATTTACTGGGTCCTATGTCCAAGTCTGCCACCTGTGTACATATATATATTCTCTTATCGCCCGCTTTGTTACTCACATTCCTTGTTATATGGATATGACTTACAAATGTGTTCATGTGGCTTACCGCACGAGAAAAATAACCATATGATGTTGCGATCAGCATAGCCCCAGATCAGACTGCGCGTTCGCGCAGTCTGATCTGGGTCTATGCTGTTCGCCATTAAACAGGTAACTTACACAGCAAAATGTGCCACATATGCAATTCATGTGAAACATATATACATATGCTGTTCATATGTAAAACATATGAAAAACATAACAATTGCATATGATAATTTTATAGATTTAAAATCGTTGTACACGTGTCTTCATCATGTTCATATGAAATTCTTATGATTTACATATGCAGTTCATATGATTTGCATATGATATGCATATGAAGATTTTGCATTATGAATTGCATATTGGCTCACTTTATATCATTTGCATATCTGAATTTACGTGCCAACACAAGGCGAGGAACTATATAAGATAGCAATCTTTCGTTCCAATCCTATTTACACTGCTTGTATACCGAAAATGATTTAATTATTATTTAATACAATATGTTTATACCAACACAAGGCGAGCAGGATCTACAATGGGTAAAATTGTCATCAGGTCCCATTTCGTAGCCATATCGTATGTACTATAACGGGCAATGATTGAGCATGACGTTATTAGTTTCATACGATGTTTACATGAACACGAATAAACATTTGCAAATAAACATAAACTGGATTGAACATTATCAATAATATTTGAACATCGGATATCCTGACAAAACCTGTATTATTGAATTTGCGGATGTTTAAATATATCCCCGACCGGGGAAATAATGTGATATGATGGTATGGTGCTCGCCAGACCGGACAAGTGGGTTTCCTCCGGGTACTCCGGTTTCCTCCCACATAAAGGATCCCCATTACGCACTCATCGGTGCTAACGAAAGTATTTGTATAAGTGCTATCGCGCTTGTTTGTAATCGTTTTAAAATAAATAAAGCTGAAACTTTACATGTAAATATATGACTAGATTTTTATATAATTAATATGGAAAGTCCGTCAGGGCCTAAGTTATAAAACCGTTTTTATTTCACGTACTCAGCCCAGGACCACAATAAATTTCTGCCGGTTATTAAACCGTTTATGTGATAGCACTAAGTAGGGCAGAGTAGAATCTCGTCAGGAAACCGATGCATTTTTCGATGTGAAACATTTTACGCAGGCGCGAAGAAGTGCAGTTCTAGTGTGAGGTAGTGGTTGCAAACTTATTGTCTACGTGTATTTGCATGTACATAATTACTATATAATGAAGTTATAAAATATCAAACGGCGTCAAATCAATCTGAGTCTGAGCTAAGCACGAATCCGAGATTTGCGTTCATGTTTTCGGCTACAGATTGTCTTTGTTACCCTAAGCCGGATTAACGTGAATCTATCTCTATCTTCCTATACATGTCAAACCCCAGGTCCTGACTTAGACAGGTATGCGTCAATCTGATTCTTCATACACCTAATACCTGTCAAACCCCAGGTCCTGACTTAGACAGGTATGCGTCAATCTGATTCTTCATACACCTAACATCCATATTGTCATTCTATAGCCCACCCAGGTGGCCCCTGTGCTCAATATCAATGGCAAATAACTTAGAAATTTGCGTTCAAGTTTGTATGGGTACATCCTTCATCAGTGATACTGACCTTCTTGTCTACCACATATGAGACACGCCATGTGACTTTGCACCTTCGGTCATCTGCGTAATTTCATGAAATACGTTTACAAAATTTAAAATAATTTCTATAAATGGCGTCAAAAGTTGACACAATGTTCAGAGTACATACATGTACTCTGAATTTCTTTTCAAATGTTGACTTTATTTATGAAAAATATTGCAAATTTTGTAAACGTATTTAATGAAATTACGCAAATGTATGAAGGTACAAAATCGCATAGCGTGTCTCATATCTTATCGGACGGACAGACACACAGACGAACATACGGACAAGGCAGCGACTACATACACCCTGCTGAACGTTTATTCGCGGTACAGTGGAACCCCTCTAAACCGGACACTCGGTGAAAATATGGATGTTTAACTTATTTTGTTACGATGCATTTTCATGATTGCAAAACACTAGAATGTGTCATTAAGTGCTAACATATATAATTTACAGTGGAACCCCTCTAAACCAGACATTCGGGAAAATATAGATGTTCACCGTAGATGTGTTTCGCTGTTATGTATCTCTGATTGCAATGCCTTTTCATGATTGTAAAACACTATAATGTGTCATGAAGCGCTAACATATCTAATTTACAGTGGAACATCTCCAAACCGAACACACTGGGGACCTCCCAGGGTGTTCTGTTTGGAGAGGGTCCACGGTACATACAAATAAACTACTAATACCAATATCAATAAATCATATTTTGTTATAAATAGAGCGTATTACCCTGTAAATATCTTGATCCGATTATATGTGTATCTATTATAATTATTGTCAATCGCTTAAATGATCAATTACGAGTGCATGGAGAATACCAGGCTAGTGTGTATTGATAACAAGTTTACCAGATACGGCGAGAAGGCTCGCAGAATTCCTACCGTTTCTGAGCCGTGTCTTACAAACTTGATAGACATGAAGAAAACCAGGATATCGTGTGCTGATACCGAATTTAAATTTACCAGGCACGGTTAGAAAACGCGTAGGAATTCCGCGGTTCCGTTTCTAAGCCGAGCCAGAGTAACTCGGTCTGAAAATACACTATATATATAGCCTGGTCCTCTCTCTATTTAGCAGGGAACTATGCAAACGTCCTGGGCCCGTTTCACTAAACGTTTAAGACTAAAATGTTCGTAAGTGCAAAATTATAATAGTCTGTGAATTTCACATTAACAATGTTTTCTTGTAAACAATGATTGGATTTACATTTATTGAGCATATGCTGCATGTGCAGCCTATGCTCAATAAATGTAAATCCATAAATTGAAATTTACAGACGATCTTAAATTTGCACTTACGAACATTTTTGTCGTACGAAGTTTAGTGAAACGGGCCCCTGGTACCAATGCTAAACTAGTTTTATCTTCTAATTATGAGATACTAACTCCTAATTAGGAGATACTAACTCCTAATTAGGATTTACTATATCCTTGTAAGCAGTTCGAGTTTGAAGTCATATACATGTAGGTTGCTGTATATATACGTATGTACACGGTATAAATATTTAGCATCGTTAATATTCAAGGCCAGTGGTAGGTGCCTATCAATATATGTCAATATTTACTACCAACAGAATAAATATGCCATCTATAAATAGACTATTGAAATGTACTATATTCAGCAGGGTAATGTATGTCACGCCCACCTCTTATTTTGGCCAAAATGTATCAGCAATTATCTGCAAAAAGTTGCTGTTAAAAAACGTAAAAGTTCCGGTTTATGAACAAGCTACCGGTTTGTCTGTATTTAGTAATCATCACAAGCTTTATAGAGAATAGTAAATTAGTGCCGTGGATGGGAAAACATATCTGGCAAGGCTTAGGAAACGGTATGAGCGAGGCTCTGCCGAGCACATCCCGTTTCCATGCCGCGCCAGATATTTTTCCCATTCACGGCACTAACCTACTATTCTATGTATCCCGTCAACACTACAAATAGCTTTAAAATGCAAACAAAATAACCCCAGCCGCATCCTCAAAATCGGAGAATCGAACCGCACATATTCATACGCAGTGATTAGGTCGTATTGACAGGATATCGAAAATGTTTCACGGCACCGTGTGTCACGACACATACGCGCTGTGTTGACGGTATAGAAATGTATAATGTGAATAGCGCTGCAACAACGCACATTCGGTTGAATGTGATCAAATAAAATAGAGCGATCGGTTCATGTAAGCCATTCGTAGCGCATGAAACAATAAACAGCATATTGAATATGTGAGACAGCATCTTATTACAATGTCTTTAGTATTGACTGCTTGACTGCTTTAGTATTGATTGTTTGCGTTGTATTCAATTGTATACTATCACAGACTATGCTAAATGTCGCGATGTGCACACTATGAGAACCACAAGTGTTAGCTGTTGAGAAACGATGATAATATACAACACCAGGGATTCCGCTGGGGAAAATAAAAAAATCGCCACTTCAACAGAAATAAAACAATTGGCGATAAAAAATTACAATTTTCGAAAATAAAATAAGTATTAATTTTTTTTTCTTCGAATATTGTAACTTTTTATCGCCAATTGTTTATTGTTATCGTCAATTGCGAAAGTGGCGATCGCCAGCGGAATCCCTGCAGCACTTAGAAAACAGGTGAATCGAGGCAAATTCGGCTGTGCCTTGTTGATTCTCTCGCTATTTTCATTGGCTACAGAACAATACTATAAATGACGTAACAGATTGAACAATCCAATGACAATTGCGTTGTTGTAATTGGAGGCTAAGCACCGCTGGTCCGGATATCCGTGAACTTAGAAATAATTCCTAACTTTTCCAGTAAAATTTCAGCAAATATCGCGTTCTTCATTCAAATTATCGCTAATTGTTAAATATGAATACTCAGTTGTTACGAAAAATAGTAAATTTAGCAGCTTCAGTCAGTATGTTTTGTAAAAATTCTGCCGAATTTGGGAGAATTTGGATGTGTAAGAATACACCACGTTGTGAAGTCTGCTTTGTTTGATCTGGACGGACACTGTCCTATTACCAGAGCCGATGGAGGCCCAAGTGTAAATACGTTGAATGAAATCACAGTTAAACTAGTCACCATAAATATGCCAAAATCAAATGTTCTGAGTGCCAGTTGTGTTTCCGAATTACACGAACAGTGTAACCTCTCTTAACCGGACACTATGGGCACCCCGTCGTCCTTAATTTCGATGGGTTTCACTGTAATTGTTTTCACTATCGTGTCGTTGATTTAAAATGACAAAACATGTTTATGAAGTGGTTACGTACAGTGGAACCTCTCTAAACCGGACACCCTGGACCTTCCAGGGTGTCCGGTTTAGAGAGGTTCCACTGTACTGGGGACCTCCTAGGGTGTCCGGTTTAGAGAGGTTCCACTGTACTGGGGCCCTCCCAGGGTGTCCGGTTTAGAGAGGTTCCACTGTACTGGGGACCTTCCAGGGTGTCCGGTTTAGAGAGGTTCCACTGTACTGGGGACCTTCCAGGGTGTCCGGTTTAGAGAGGTTCAACTGTACTGGGGACCTCCCAGGGTGTCCGGTTTAGAGAGGTTCCACTGTACTGGGGACCTCCCAGGGTGTCCGGTTTAGAGAGGTTCCACTGTACTTGGGACCTCCCAGGGTGTCCGGTTTAGAGAGGTTCCACTGTACTGGGGACCTCCCAGGGTGCCCGGTTTAGAGATGTTACACTGTACTGAGGACCTTGCAGGGTGTCCGGTTTAGAGAGGTTCCACTGTACTGGGGACCTCCCAGGGTGTCCGGTTTAGAGAGGTTCCACTGTATTGGGGACCTTCCAGTGTGTCCGGTTTAGAGAGGTTCCACTGTACTGGGGACCTCCCAGGGTGTCCGGTTTAGAGAGGTTCCACTGCACTGGGGACCTCACAGGGTGTTCGGTTTAGAGATGTTACACTGTGACAATATCTACACTTGTTGTAACAAATAAAAATGTACAGCCTGTTTTCCGGGTACTCATTGGCACGTGGTGTGGAAGAACATTACAAATCTCTGATTAAAACGTATAGTATAAAGTTTAAGCACATGTCATATTATGCACATCAGCATTGGAGGATTGAGGGGAAAGCAAAAATGCTTGTATAATACCTATTTTCTATAATTTATCATCATCATCGTCGTTCACCCAGTGCCTTTAAATAAAGTATGAATTCGTTAATATTAATGAATATATGTGCACATATACTTTAATATTTAATAATATATTATTTAAATATAACTGTGAATAAAAAGTCACATTTCTGTACTGAAATTAGATCTATAGATATGTAATTGTATTCTCTGACGTCACTTCGCCAAGGTCATTCTCGATATATTCAATACTTCACACGCCCTGTTAAATTATTAAAGACATATTCAATGAGGTTAGCCATGTGATTTTGTTCCTAAAAAAACATGTGCGATTTTTCATGAAAAATATTTACAAAACTTACGACATTTTCCGTAAATGATGTCGAAAGTGGGCGAAATGTTAACAGCAAATGCGGAATTGCATTCCACATTTGCTATGAACAATTCATCAACTTTCGACGTCATTTACGGAAAATATCGTAAATCTTGTAAATCTTGGCTCATCTCATATTCAAAATGAAGGCGCATTCTGACAAAATGGACCAGACCACGTTTGCGACCAGTGTAGTCCCAGAGCGCAGTCTGATCAGGACCTACGCTGTTTGCCATTCAGTCACCGAAGTTACATTACTGTTGTCAGCAAATAAAGGGTACACACTGCCACCTGCGCTAATCTTGTCAATGTATTTATTTAAAAATACTTGAACTGTTTGCCTTGAAATAAAGCAGCTTGATCGACTCAGCCTGAGCTGCGCTATAGCTCATGATCAAGCAATCAATGTGCTTGATTGCGTGTTGGCATCGTTGTTAGATGTTCGGAAACGTTGACATGTATGCAAGATTAACCCAGGCGGTTGTGTATTGTAACCTGAATGTGGGAATATACAATATGATCTGGATCTAAACTGATTGCAAATGTCACAATGCCCATTTTCTCTGCTGGCGGCCCAGGTAACCGTCCCCATATGAAACACGCCATGCGATTTCGTACCTAAAGAACATTTTTCATGAAATATATTGACAGAAAATGCGATATTTTCTGTAAATGACGTCGAACGATGACGAACATTTCATCATTTTCTATGAACTTTTTGTGATCTTTCGATGTCATTTACAAAAGAATATCGTATGTTTTATAAATATTTTTCATGAAATATCGCACATGTACAAAATCGCATGGCATGTCTCTAAAGCTCATATACGATTATTAGACCTGAACAAAATGACTCGCCACGAATAAAAGTGGCTTATTGAAAAATAGACACATATGTGACTGTGACAGGAGAATTGGGGCGTATGCGTTTTGCGACCAGCGTAGATCCAGATCAGAATGCGCATCCGCACATTCTGATCAGGATCTGCACCGTTCTCCATTTCATCAATGAAACACCCGTCTTTCTTCTGTCAAGCAATATAGATCGTTATCAGGCTACAGGAGTGTGATATTTGATCAAGAGCTACACTGGTCACAACACCCATAAACCATATTTCTCCAGTGACGGCCACATATATAGTGTACCGTACTACATGTAAAACCGCAAGTATATTATATTTGTTTGTGGTTGGTCATCATAAACCTCTGTTGTCATTGGCGATAAAGGCTTATGCCAGTTGTGGTCAGGCTGATCTGGGGCTACACTGGTCGCCCCTATTTCTCATGACACCGTACATATATATTTATTAGATCTGAACATACTTATAGTGATTGGCGAATGATTTATGTACAGTTATGAAAGTCCTTTATTCGCGTGAATACGCGGTGTGACTTTTAGCACCAATTTGAATGGCTAGCCATATACATTACCACCACCTACGCTAATTTTACAATATTTGTCAAAGTATTCAATTTAAAAATACTTGAATATTGATCTTGAAATCAGGCTGAGCCTGAACTGTGCATTTTTATTAATAGGAGTATCTGCATAAAGACTTACACATCCCATTTATGCGGTTTATTTGTGAAAGTTGCTATTGTCTTATTAATAGTTTTGTTTTTATTAGATGTCCATATATTTTAAATGGGGCCACACGAAGGTTACAACAACCTTAATGTTTCGTTGCAATCTATGGCAATGCTTTAATTAGCTGCGTAGTATTTGTTCAGCTAATTCGTCAATTGTCTATATTTGTATTCGATCTGTCAAACAATCACGGGTAAATAGACATTAAAGGCACTCGGTGTTACAGGGGCCCGTTTCACTAAACGACGTACGACTAAAGTGCAAATTTAGAATCGTCTGCAAATTTCAATTGATGTATTTACATTTATTGAGCATAGGCTGCATATGCAGCCTATGCTCAATAAATGTAAATCCAATAATTGTTTACAAGAAAATATTGTTAATGTACAATTTACAGACTATCATAAGTTTGCACTTACGAACATTTCGAAGTTTAGTGAAACGGGCCCCTGGTGCTTATGAGATTTGTGAACAATAACATATTTATAGTTCAGCCAACTTTATTATGCATCTCCCATCCTCCGAGTATTGATTTTCTATTACCTGTCGAACAGTTAATGATTAAATCTGGTAATATGTAACTTTATTGGGGTTAGATCTTGCAATCTGTGAAATAAGTGTAGCTCGATACTGGCCAGCGATTATAGATAAGAAGCCTAATAAATAGAGAATTAGTAAAAAAAATGTTTAAAATACTGAAAAATAACTGAAAAAATAACTAACGTTGTAAATGATATTTTTTTTGCATTAGATGGATACTAAAATGGTGTCTGTTCCAGGTTTTGCTGCCGACGATCCTTTGGCTATTAAACACATTTACTCTCAGAAATATTTAAATGTAAGCATTTATTCATCAATAACAAAAACGTCACCTCCCAAAATAATTTATTTGATGAAATTCCATCAAATATTGATTTTATTGCAAAAATGGGAATTTAGCATGCGGCAACAAGAAGGTGAAGAGTGATGGTGAGAGTCGAAAAACGAAAAACTTTGGAAATTGACGCCTGGCGCGATAGATAGGAAATGGTGTTACTAAGAAAACAAAAATTAGATTTTGAAAATCGGTCCACAAAAAATCTATTTTAGCCCCCATGTTAAATTCCCATAGGAAAATCGTTTTATCGCAATCAAATCAATATTTGATGGAATTTAATCAAATATTTTTTTTGGAACGGTGACCTTTTTATTATTGATTAAAAACTACTGACATTTAAATATTATTTAGATTTAATGTGTTTAATAGCCAAAAGTTCGTCGGCAGAAAACGTGGAACAGACAGTAGTGTCTATAAAGGAAACCTCTTTATGAATGTGGTGTAATATGGCCATCTCATAATAAAATATTTTTAATTTCAAATTATGCAAACCAGACAATCTTTCACGTATATCACAGATTCCCGATATTATAGTACAGTGGAACCTCTCTAAACACGTCATCAAAACTCTTATGTTTGATGGGTTACTTGGTCATATATCTCAGATGATAGATCTCGTCATGATTGCAAAACTCACAAATATGTCTCCGAATGGTCATATGCCCGCTTCACAGTGAAACATCTCTAAACCGGACACCTGGGGACTCCCAGGGTGTCCTGTTTAGAGAGGTTTCACTGTATAACGCAAACTGTTTGGAATTCGATCAAATACAATCGTGAGATTTGTTGATACAGACCAATAGTAGGTTAGTGCCGTGAATGGGAAAAAATATCTGGCAAGTCTCAGGAAACGGGATGGGCGAGGCTCTGCCGAGCACATCCCGTTTCCGTGCCGCGCCAGATATTTTTCCCATTCACGGCACTAACCTACTATTCTATTTATCCCGTCAACACCTACAAATGGCTGTAAAATGCAAAAATTGTATTGAATGGATATCAAAAATGTTTCACGGCACCGTGTTTCACGGCACATACGCACTGTGTTGACGGGATAAATTGATATATGAGACATAATTCGAGACACATTTCGTTTAAAGAAACGTACCTTGTATTTGGTTCCGTGGAGTGAAGCTCTTGGTCGAACTCGTACGACCAGACTCAAAACTACACCTTTTGTTACTGTCACACATATATGTCCATCAAATTAATTGCGATCAGTGTAGGCCCTGATCGGACAGCGCGAGGACCTATACTGACCGGAAACTCGGTAATTTTCTCATGACCAACCAATATTGTCGACCGGTGACGTATCAGAAATGATACTGATTCAACATTAAAGGTACATGCCCACTCAGTTGATATCATCGGAGACATGTTTTAGCAAAAGTACACATTCATTCACCATTACCCATTCTATTGATTGGCATTATTATACATTTTATATCAGACATAAATGTCCACACTGATATCAGGTGCGATAACCGTGTTTCCTTAAACTGTTAACGGACACTACTATTTATGCTCTGTATTTATTTTTGATGTGCAATGATCATACTGTATAATCTGTTGAACAAAATATTGTTTTCAGGTGACGCATTTAATTAGTATAAATAATAAAAGAATATCATGCCTCATTTGCATATGAAAATAGCGTGATACCACCGCGCGTCACTATCAGTAAAATAAACGTTACTAAATGATTATATCTGTATAGCGGGCACTCGTAATTGTTAGACTAGGTGGAATAGTGACACAAGTATACACTTATTTACTTCCTACAAAGAACACTTTGCGCCTACTGAGTGGGAATTTACCTTTAAGCTGATTATAGCTGATTACAGCTGGTCGATAATTTCCACAATTTGAATCGTATCTCGTATACGGGCCGAATAACAACAGACTGACCGTTCAAAACCACAACCACACCGCACACAAACAGTTTGACGTAATGCGTTTGGCTGACCGCAAGATAAAATGTACTTATATGTATAATTATCCTATTATCGTATTGGAGATTAGC
The DNA here is from genome assembly GCA_029237695.1 of Conchocele bisecta. Taxonomy (NCBI): domain Eukaryota; kingdom Metazoa; phylum Mollusca; class Bivalvia; order Lucinida; family Thyasiridae; genus Conchocele; species Conchocele bisecta. The sequence continues at coordinate 55,345,605 of CM055275.1, read as the reverse complement.
TTTTTGAAAGTCTCGAGACAGTATGGCTATACTTCTCCAGATGGGGAAAGAACACACACTGGTCATAGAGGGCAATGCACGTTGGTAAGAAGTCACACAATGAACAGAATACGTCATTGCGGTCAATTGCGGTTAAAATACGTCATTGCGGTCAATTGTGGTAAAAACACGCCATTGCTGTACCACAGGTCAGGCTCAGACAATAAACTTGCTTGATGGCGAGTTGGAATTGCCAATAGATGTTCAAAAACGTTGATAATATGGACAAGGTCGAGGGAATCACAATGTAGGGCGAACGACGGGCAGTATGTGAGATGGTATGGTCGATGTAAACAGACCGGACAAATGGATTTCCTCCGGGTACTCCAGTTTCCTCCCACATTAAGGAATATCCATACGGCCCCATCTGTGCCAACGAAAGCATTTGTATAAGTGCTCTCGTGTTTGTAATCGTTGTAAAATAAACAAAGTTGAAACGATGTATCTGATTGCGATCCATTTATACCTACTATACATAGGACAGTTCAGGGGCCTGCAGGGGGGCCGTTTCACTAAACTTCGTACGACTAAAATGTTCGTAAGTGCAAATGTACGATCGTCTGGAAAGTTCAATTGATGGATTTACATGTATTGAGCATAGGCTGCACATGCAGCCTATGCTCAATAAATGTAAATCCAATAATTGTTTACAAGAAAACATTGTTTATGTGCAATTTACAGACTATCATCATTTTGCACTTACGGAGATTTTAGTCGTACGAATTTTAGTGAAACGGCCCCCAGGAAGGTGAACGCTGTTGTAGAGACGGTGATGCATAGCGTTTATTCAACTACCATTTTGAAATACCGGATTTATTTCCTGAGACATGGAGCACTAGTTTAATCATAGTTTATTGCATATAAGTACAATGTGCTTGGGCTACAAGTTCTCACAACATTAGTTATAGCCCTTACCCACGTATTTCAACAATACATCAATTTAACAGCAATGGCGATAAGTATACAGGTATATGTATGTACATGGGTACATACCAATAATCATGCGGTATATATATATATATATGTATATATATATATTCACAATGTACGAAAAGAAATATCGGATAAAAGAGAGAGTAAAGAAAGTGAGAGAGGAGATTGGGAGAAAGAATGAAAGAGTTATGTGTCACAATATACATATAATATATAACCTAATTAATCGATAAATGTGTACTGCAATTGATTTCAGTGTTCATGGAGCACTCGTTTCTATGTCGGATTTACAGATGTCTAAGGAAATAAATCCGGTATTTCGAAATGGTAGTGGAATAAATTGTATATTACATGCTCTTGAGAAATGTAATAGTTGCTATTCGACCAGCTTATAACGTTGTCAAAATTGACATTTTTGACTTTAACGTATGAATTGTTTTGTCGGACGAATTATCGTTAACATTCCCGTGTCTTAGATGCAATCCGATATCAGGCCGTATGCAAACTGATATGGGGCTAAACTATTAGTTGGTGTTTCAATATATCATTTATCAGATTACGATTATAAAACTAGGTCTAAACCCTTCAGTAAATGTGAACGTTGTTGTACAGAAGTTGATGCTAAAAAATAAAAAATGAGGGACAAATATAGTAACCTATTTCATCAACCAGTAAATTTATGATTTTTTTTTTCTGTAATCAATAATATGAAAATTACTTTCAAAAAGTGCAGATCCTGATGAGACGGCTCGCTACGAGCCGGCTCATCTGGATCTGCACTGTTTGCATAAACCGCTATAGCGGGCTATCGGGTTCAAAGGGTTAAATTGGTCCTATATGCATTATGGTATTGGGCTACACTATTCACTGATACCGCAATGTCTTTTATCAAGTTCCGGCTATTAAACTAGGTCTAAGACCTTCAGTAAATGTGAAGGCTGTTGTAGAGAAGTTGCTACTAAAAATGACGGACAAAGTGGGTTGATTATTATTCGCTGGTATTACAATTTATCAGATTGCGAGTATAAAACTAGGTCTAAGACCATGAGTAAATGTGAACGCTGTCGTACATAAGTTGATACTAAAAAATGACAGACAAAGTAAGTTGAAATGGGCAGTAACCTATTTCGTCAACTCGCCAAAGTATACTTCATGAAATATGCTACTGGTCCTGTATGCAGTCTGGTATGGGACTATCAATGGTACTGCAATGTCTGTTATCAAGTTCCAGTTATTAAAGGTCTCTGCGACCTTCAGTAAAGATGAAAGCTGTTGTACTGACTTTGATACTCAGAAAATGGCACACATTACATTTAAATCGACTGGTCCTTGGTATGGGTCTACACGGGTACTACAACGTCTTTCGTGAAGTTCCTGCTATTAAACTGGGTCTAAGACCTTCAGGAAAGGTGAAAGCTTGATACTCAAGAAACATCTTGATCCGGCGACAAGGGTGCTCAGACCGGCTTAATGTCAAACATAGACAGATTACATTTAAAGCTACTTGCGCACAGTTTTGATACAAACACAACCGCCTGCGTTAATCTCGCCAAGAGTATCAACGTTTCAGAACATCTATTGACAATGCAAACCTCACAATCAAGCAACTTGATTGACGGAGCCTGAGCTGTTCCACAGATCAGGCTCCGCCAATCAAGTTGCTTGATTTCAAGCGCGATATTCAAGAATTTTGAAATAATAAAAATGACAAATATTGGCAAGATTAGCGCAGGCGGTAGTGTATCAAAAACCAATAAAGTATAAACGAATGCATGGTACTCAATCGTTGAATATAGCTGGCATATATAACGTTCGTATTTACCGCCGGGAAAAAGAATAATAAAAAGTAAGAACAAATAATTCGCTGGACTCCTCACCCTTACTTTAGTGTGGAAATGTACGTCTGATATACAATGTATAATGATGCCAATCAATACATGGCGTAATGGTGAATGAATGTTTATTTTGCCAGAAAATGTCTCAGATGATGTCTCTGATATAAAGAACATTTTGTGTCTACTGAGTGGGAATGCACCTTTAATAACAACAAAGAGAATAATTATCTGAATAAAATATTACATGTACCTTTAAGTTATATAGCATATTTACACAATCGTTATATCTCGGCAAATTCCGTATCTGTCAATACAACTTTCATGTAATATTAATAAGTTAAAAGTGTGCGTGTTTAATGTTAGCAATATATCGTACACGTATGCAAGCGTCTGCGTTAATCATGGACAATCTATCAACGTTTCTGGGGTGCGTTTTTTCTAATCTTCGTACGACTAAAATGTTCGTAAGTGCAAACGTATGATAGTCTTGTAAATTTCACGTTAACAATGTGTTCTTGTAAAAAACTTATTGGATTTACATTTATGGAGCATAGGCTGCATATGCAGCCTATGCTCAATAAATGTAAATCCATCAATTGAAATTTCCAGTCGATCCTAAATTTGCACTAAATTTGAAACGGGCCCCTGAACGTCTATTGGCAATGCCAACTAGCGATCAAGCAATTCGCCTTAATATTTCCCAGATTATCAACGTCTCTGAACGTCTAATGGCAATGTGAATTCGCAACCAAGCAGTTAAGTTTGATTGCCTAAGCCTATGATGTAGCACATCTCAGGCTCAGCCAATCAAGCTGCTTGGTTTTAATCATACTATTCAAGTATTTTTAATTAAAGAAATTGAGAAATATTGGTAATATTGGCGCCGGCAGTAGAGTATGTTACGAGAGGGGTTGTCCAAAATGTCAAATTAACGCGATAGAAGGGTAATCCGAGATGCACGTGTACAATATAAAGCGGACTAGTAAAGTATCTGTTTATTACAGTGTCACCCCTCTTGAAGATGCCAACCAGTTTTGATTCATGATACACTTTAATTGCAAATTTATTTTATATGGAAGCGTCCTGTTCCAATGCTAAAATATTTTTGTCTCCTAATTCGGAGATACTAAGTCCTAATTAGGAGTTAATATCTCATAATTAGGAGTTAGTATCTCCTAATTAGGACTTAGTATCTCCTAATTAGGACTTACTATCTCCTAATTAGAACTTATTAAGTCTGCTAACACATAAGTTATCTCCTAATTAGGAGTTACCATCTCCTAATTAGGACTCAGTATCTCATAATCAGGAGATATTAAGTCCTAATTAAGAGATACATATATTTTAGCATTGACACATGTAGCCTATTTCATCAACATTGCAAAGTATACTTTACTAGCAAAGTATACTTTGAGGGAGTAAGCATTTATTTTTCCTGAAATGCATTATTTCATATAGAACTAACAAATGCATATATTTCATGATTAAAAGTATGCAGAATTATTATACTGAATTTATTACATTATCACAGCCATTAAATGGCTGTGATAATGTAATAAATTCAGTATAATAAAAATTAATAATTTTTTTAAAAAATTGAAAATTTCTCCCTCAAAGTATACTTTGCTACTAAAGTATACTTTGTAATGTTGGTGAAATAGGCTACAGGACTCTTCCATACTTGTATGTTCATTTTCTCAGTCGGCGTTAAAGTATACTATAATGGCACTTGAACGTTTGAAGTAACGGCGGTTGCGATAGTGAATCAAACAGGCAAACTGCATTGTGGATAAGTACCTATAAAACACTACAATATTATACGGAGCCCCGCAGAGGACATTGATTTATTTTTATTAATTCGTCACGAAATAACAATTCGTTCCTCAATTTAATAATTCGTTCCCTCGTATTAACAATTCGTTCCCACGATATAACAATTCGTGGGAGCGAATTGTTAAATTGGAGGAACAAATTGTTAATTCGTGGGAACAAATTGTTAATTCGTGGGAACGAATTGTTAATTGAGGGAAAGAATTGTTATTTCGTGGGGACGAATTAATAAAAAAAAAGAATTGTACCTCCCCTGCGGGGCTCCGTAAAAAGCATCCCCATGTTTAGTCAGTATATATTAGCTAGTCAAATCACAGTCGTTATCTTATAATGCAAACTCGTTGATTTATGTGCATATAGATTAACATGTGAAATTGAAAACACTATAATATCAAAAGCAGCACCTGTAAAACCATATTTACCCATGTATTACATGCGGAATATATTTTACATGCGGAATGTATTACATGCGGAATGTATTACACCTTTACGGGTATGATATTGTTTTAAATAATATTTTATTGTTATTTTTGCTATTTCTCAATGAAAATATATGTTGCGACCACTCGATGAGACGGTTCAAATGGTGGTCGCGACATATACTTCTAAGCACATTTAAAGAGAATATTTATGATTTTACCCAATCGAAATGGCGTTTCGTCAGCATGCGTTCATATCTTTCATACTTGTCATTCTGTGCTATGTAGCTCAGGCTCAGTTGGAATAAACAAAGTTACAAATACAGTGCAACATCTCTACAACAGCCACCCATGGGAAGACACAAAACTGGCTGTTGTAAAGAGGTGGCTGTTGTAGGGAGGTTAATGCTGAATTAAATTTTGTCGTCCGCTGTTTTTTATTTTCTTCGATTTAATTCTCATCAAAAACATGCTTTGGCAACATTTTAGAATCATTTCCAATGGAAATGATTCCAAAATGCTGTCAAAACATGTTTTTATTGAGAAAGAAGGCAAAAGCAACAGCTGACTAAAACTTTCGTGCTCAGCAGTCTAAGGGTTAGATACAGAGGAAATCATCCATTTGGGATATAAAATAGCGGCTGTTATAGAGAGGGTGTTGTTGTAGAGAGGTGGACGTTCGGGGAGGTTCGACTGTAGTGTCAGGTGGTATATGTTAACGTTGCCACTCGCACGATTTCGCCCGTTTTTGTTTATGTATTTACATCTATATATCGATGGTCTAGTAACATATGGTCGTAACTGCTATGCTTTAGCATAGCAGTTACGACCTTCTGTTACTAGACCATCGATATATTAACATCGCACAGTGTACCTGTACTTTGATTAAATTAGATCAAACATTGATAAGAATATTAATTAAATTCTGCGGCACAAACATTTAAGTAGGACACTTACTACGAAACAGGCCTTTATCAGTGCTCTGATAAGCTTTGTGTCTAAAGTGTGTTTTACCGACCCCCTGATTTTAAATTCAGTGCATACTTTATTATACTCATAGTCTTTCAAAATGGGGAGTAAAAATAATAATAAAAAAACAGTTAAAACATCAATGATTTTAGCTGCCATAAAAAGCAAACAAATACTTGCTTCTTGCCGCTAACGTAATAAATTGAACGTTCATACGTTGTATCTAGCATGTTTACTCCTAATTTTAAAAGTCAATGAATATTTTCAAATTGTTTTCAAAGTGTTTTTAAGTCTCATTTTTGAAAAAACCAAAGCGTATTCAGCTAAAATGAATGCGTAAAATAGACCAATACGCACCTTATCTGGAGTATGCCTTATGACATCCGTGATCAGGGATTCCGCTGGGGAAAATAAAAAAATCGCCACTTCAAAAAAAATAAAACAATTGGCGATAAAAAATTACAATTTTCGAAAAAAAAAATAAAAAAAAATTGCCAATTGCGAAAGTGGCGATCGCCAGCGCAATCCCTGCGTGATAAATGTAAAGGCTGATATAACGCGTAATCTAACAGTCCATACACTGACCAAATTCTGTCAAAATATGCTATTCAGAGGAATAACCATCATTATATTAACTGAATGGCGACTAGCGTAGACCCTGATCAGACTGCGCGGATGCGCAGTCTGATCAGTGTCTACGCTTGTCGCACCACAGTTTCTTTAAGAACGGTTCATATTTCGGTGTTCTATTGGTTATTTCGGTATCTCTGGTGGTTTATGTGCATTGTTATCAGCATACAAGTTACGTCACCTCCCGCGAGTTACACGTTCGTATAAGTCCGGTAATTTACTGTTCCTTTCTTTGTGGGTATGAACACAGTATAAAAGGGGTCCGAAAGTTCAGAACGGTGAATGTGTAGATAATTGACGATTTCTGATTGGGCAGTAGTAGTTGCACAAAACTGTGTACATTACCCGAAGCCAACGAAATCTACCAAAATCTGCCCAAAATCCACCAAAATACCATTATAACAACAACATACTGACCATCCGTTCAAACATCTGTGATCGCACACGTCGTAATGTCTTTTTGATCGGTGTGTCAAGATATACGTATAGTTAAGGAACTAGATTGTTATCAATGTAATTTTCAGGTACAAAACATAATTATTTGATTAATTATTTGATTTAGCGTATTTGTAAACCTGACTTACAATACATCACATGAACATTATCCATGCTATGAGTACGGCCACAGTTTGTTATGTGTGCCAACGTCAATAACGAATAGTTTTAATTTTAGTAGTGAGTATACGTATGTATCTATGGCTCAGAGACGAACACAATGTCTACTTCTGTTCCACGTTTTGCTGACGACGAACATTTGGATATTAAACACATTAACAATATTTTACATTAAAAGTATTTTTTTCATTTGATGAAATTCAATCAAATATTGATTTTATTGAAGAAAAAAAACGATTTTCCTATGGGAATTTAACATGGGGGCTAACAATAGATTTTTTTAAATATTTCTTTTATTTGTGGACCGATTTTCAAAATCTGACTTTTGTTTTCTTAGTTACATCATTTTCAAGCTATATCGCCAGACAGTAGACATTTTGTTCGTCTCTGAGCCATAAATACATACGTATACTCATTACGGCAGCAAAACGTGAAACAGACAGTAATTCATTATGCGTTCGATGGTACTGATGATGCGGATGATCAGGTGACGACGACGACGACGACGAAGACGACAACTACGACAGCGACGACGACGATGGTGATTATGGTGCTGCTGATGATGATTACGATGATGAGGATGATGATGGTTAATTGATTATGATGATGGTTATAATGATGACGATGACGATGACGATGCCGATGACGATGACGACGACGACGGCGACGGCGACGACGACGACGACGACGACGACGACGACGACGACGACGACGACGGCGACGACGACGACGACGACGACGACGACGACGACGATGAGGACGATGACGATGACGATGACGATGCGATGACGATGACGACGACGACGGCGACGGACGACGACGGACGACGACGACGACCGACGACGACGACGACGTGACGATCGACGAATTGACGACGACGACGACGACGACGACGTTGACGATGACGATGACGATGACGATGAAAGATGACGATGACGATGACGATGTCGACGATGATGAGGACGATATGATGTGATGATGAGTGTTGATGATATGATGATATGATGATGATGATGATGGTGTGATGATGATGACGACGACGTCGATGTTACTGCTGCTGCTGCTGCTGCTGCTGATGATGATGATGATGATGATTATATGTTTTTATATTTTTTTTCTGCTGAATTTGTGTTATTGCAAAAGTCTAAGGTAGTCTAAGGGTGCGAAGATTAACCGCCGTGCTCGATTATTCGCGATTCGTAACTCCATGGTTCGGTGCACGGATACAATCTTGCGGTTTTCCAAAGATATATTCTAACTCCTTGTTGTTGCTGTGAAATTCCTGCGCTTATTTTTCGCGAAACGCTTTCCACTCTATATTAATTACTAGTATATGTGTCATCCACACACACATAATGAAAACCATTTCAGGACGTTCAGTTCTTTGATTTATCATGTCACCAGTCGCCATTTCTGCTTACAACATTTCAATAATTTAAATTGTTGATGTTGCGGCGGTCTTTAAGGCGTTTTATAATAAGCCATAAATAAACAATCAAGAACACAACATTGAATTAACTGTTTTCTGTACAATTGCATTTAAATTTGTAATTTCACACATCTTGTAACGTTTGCGTGCCTAATACGTTCTTAAAATCGGCATACAACAATCTATTGATCAAAATACCTGATACATATCGCATTTAATGACCTATTGTGTAATAACGACGCAGTTGAGTTGTTGGTGCACAATCGTCGGCTGTTTGTAACCCGCAACCCTAAGTCGACCCTTACCGAGTTAAGCTGTCGAGAAACGACGTAGATCCAGAGGAGTTGTGGCTGTGGGGGTGGAATTCTAGTACCTATATGTGGCTGTGACTGAAGAAATGAGGCTTATGGGCTTTGCGACCAGTGTATATCCAGATCAGCCTGCGCATCCGCGCAGTCTGATCAGGATCTGCACTGTTTGCCATTCAGACACCAAATAATGTACTCATGTATATACAAATAATCCATATAATGTCGTGCCTTGTAATCCGTCGCCCTACATGTAAGTCGCCAAGTTAAGCTGTCAATACACAACGTAAATCCGGAGGAGTTGTGTTCTAATATGTGGCTGTGACTGACGAAATGTCTTCGTAATTGGGCTTATGGGCTTTGCGACCAGTGTACATCCAGATCAGCCTGCGCATCCGCGCAGTTTGATCCGGATCTGGACTGTTTGCCATTCAGACACGTCGTGCCTTGTAAATGTAGATAGATGTGTCCTAATAATTCCAGCACAAAAATATTTACACAATACCCTAACATTTGATTGGCCCGCAGCAAGTGTCTGTCCAAAATTTATATCCCAGTAAACTCCCACGCCGAACTACTTTCCGTAACCGTGAGGCGCAGTTAAACCTTTTTTTGGGGGGATTTTTTTTCGAAAATTGTAATTTTTTATCGCTTCGTCCAGTATTTCGGCGACTTTTATACCAAGTTTATGCCCCGATAAATTGCACAAAAAGGTCATTAATTCCTATAATATGTGGCTGTGACTGGAGAAATGATTTCAAGTACAATCACACAATTATTTTGCGATAAAAATGACAAATGTTTGCAAGATTAGCGCAGGATGTAGTGTTCATGTACATTATAGAACATAAATAGAAATATTTTCTTCAAGTAATGTCTTTCCTGTATACATAAGCTGAACTGTATTCTTAGTTGCTCATTAAATGAGCCGTCTCTTATAATTCTTTTAGAATGGCAATTCTACATGTACCTGTATTGTTTTATTGTTATCTATTTGTATGATGTACAGTTGGTGAGAAGTAAATAAACAATTGAACCTCAACCTGAAATTGCATTGGGAGCACTTAGGCATCACGTTATCACATTACGTATAGATGTCAGAAACATTATAGGAATGAATGGCATTTTTGTGGAATTTATCGGGGTATAAACTTGGAAAAGTCGCGGGAATACTGGACGAAGCGATAAAAAATTACAATTTTTGAAAATTGTAATTTTTTAAGGAAGGCCTCGTCCAGTATTCCCGCGACTTTTCCAAGTTTATATCCCCGATAAATTCCACAAAACGGCCATTCATTCCTTATAATTCCAGCATTTGAAATAAATTCATCAAGAAAATGTGTTTATTTTCCGGTTTCTTAAGAATTATTTTAACTGCGCCTCACGGTTATGGAAAGTAGTTCGGTGTGGGAGAGTTTACTGGGATATAAATTTTGGACAGAGACTTGCTACGGACCAATCAAATGTTAGGGAATTGTGTAAATACTTTTGTGCTGGAATTATTTCGCTATAATAATTTCAGTCGTTACCGAACCATTAATAATTAGCATATACCTAGCGGAATTGTCCGAAACAATGAACAAATGTGGTTGATAACTTACAAAATAGGATTTTGCAAATGTATACGTAGCAGAATAATATAATATATGTAGCAGAACAATACACAGCCATTGGTTTCTACGGCCGAAAACATGACCTTAATGAGCGAATGGCAGTATGGCGGTATATGTTTGTTTACATGTTCGTTTTTCATGAATATTCGTATTTCTACTACATGTATAAGGCTGCAGAGGGTGGGCCGACTATATCATGGCTAAGATGGACACACATGTTGCAAGGTCCATTTTGCTATGTCCAAACAAACATAACCTTGAAATTCTGTTTACATATTATTTAGTACGCGTGTAATATTTTGGAAACACTATTGTGGGAAGGTAACAAATTATGATTTAGATTTCCCGGTACATTTTGCATCAAGTGTCGACTTTATATAAACATATAATCTATGCAAATGTCTGCATCTATTTATGACGCTAATTCCCTTCACCAAGTATATAATATTCTAACCAGTAATCGCATATGTTCCTGTGAATGGGGAAAATGTGCTTATGTTTTTAGCGACCAGTGCAGACCAGAATCAGCATGTGCAGCGCATCAGGGTCTGCACTAGTCGCCATTGCATAACACCCGTTATGTTTCTAACAAGCAACACAGCCCATTAGTATGCTACAGGGGCACGTTTCACTAAACTTCGTACGACTAAAATGTTCGTAGGTGCAAATTTATGATCGTCTGGAAATTTCAATTGATGGATTTACATTTATTGAGCATAGGCTGCATATGCAGCCTATGCTCAGTAAATGTAAATCCAATAATTGTTTACAAGAAAACATTTCTAATGTGAAATTTACAGACTATCATAATTTCGGACTTACGAACATTTTAGTCGTACGAAGCTTAGTGAAACGGCCCCCTGGAGTGTCCTATTAGATCATGAGCTAAACTGGTCACAAATATCATAATCCTCATTTCTCCAATCACCGCCATATATACAATATTATATGGACCACAAAAGGCCACGAATTGGTTTTAAATTGTACAAGGCAATTACTCCTATTTTATTAGTCCGAATTGCCAGCTTTTCTTCTGTCGTACTACATAAAATTGAATTACTCTATGTAAACGGATATTAGTGGTTAACACTCTGACACTTTGCAATGCTAAATGTCTATTATTTACACAATTGAAAGTTATTAAAATCTCAACTATTTCGAACTTTAACATAATTGTTCGAAACTTTGACAAATATACATAGTGAATTAATAATGTAGCGTGTGAAACGAACAGTTCGACTTTTTATTTGTGAAAGTCAAACAAATACTTACTATCATATTTCCCATATCAGGGCGTGGGACCACGTGATTTCCGAACGACGGCATGGTTTTAGATAGGTTTACACTATATTTCCTTTAATATCTTTCTAACGGAATGGCAGATTTTTTTATGAAACAAAGAACAACATATGCGAAACTGGGGTCCGTTTCACTAAACTTCGTACGACTAAAATGTTTGCAAGTGCACACTAATGATAGTCTGTAAATTTCACATTAACTATGTTTTCTTGTAAACAATTATTGGATTTACATTTATTGAGCATAGGCTGCATATGCAGCCTAAATGTAAATCCGTCAATTGAAATTTCCAGACGATCCCAAATTTGCATTTACGAACATTTTAGTCGTACGAAGTTTAGTGAAACGACCCCCCTGTGTGCCATTTATTGTACAGTTGGCTTTAATCTCATAACTCTGTCATTCTGACGAGGAATCTGTTACATAGAGCATGCAGCACGTGATTGTAAGAAATAAACGGTACTCGATTCTTGTTACAATTTCCACTATTCCGGAACATTTTTCGTGAAAGTTAAAACAGTGTATTGCACCCATAAAACACGTACCGTTAATTCATCGTCTTTGCTTAACCAGATACAGAGGAACCTCTCTAAATCGGACACCCTGGGAGGTCGCCAGTACAATGGAACCTCTTGACACCCTGGGAGGTCCCCAGTACAGTGGAACCTCTCTAAACCGGACACCCTGGGAGGTACAATTTTCGAAAAAAAAAAAATTGTTCGAATATTGTACCCCAGGGTGTCCGGATTAGAGAGGTTTCACTGTATTAATATATTCCCACGAGATGTGATCTAGTTCCCACGGGAGGTCCCCAGGATGTCCGTTTCAGAGAGATTCCACTGTAATTCCCATGTAAGAGCACTGAAACACATGCCCGTGTGCATTGCAATCATGAACACTGATAAACATCAGCGATATTTGACATGTAAATCGGTCATAGTTTAACACATCGATGTCGCAAGGTTGTTCGGTTTAGAGCGTTCCACTGTATCATCAAACTCAGCCCCTTTGATATGAAGATTTTAAATAAAATCAGCTGTATAACTGCGGCGTCAGATGGCTGTGACTGGAGAAACGGGGCTTATGGGTTTTTCGATCAGTGTAGATCCAGCACGGCTTCAAATCGATTTGAAATCAAACGAACGTTGCTTAACTCAATTCAATTTAGATTCTAGTTTGTTCTTAATACATAAATGTGGTCGTGACTGGAGAAATAGGGTATATGGCATTTTAGACCAGTGTAGGTCCAGATCAGCTTGTGCATACGCACAGTCTGATCAGGATCTGTACTGTTCTCCATTCCATCAATGAAACACCCGTCATGCTTCTAACGAGCAATAGAGATCGTTATCAAGCTACAGGACTGTGCTTTATGATCAGGAGCTACGTACACTGGTCAAAAATCCCATAAGCCCCATTTTCCCCGTCACAGCCGCATACTAGTATTATGTCACGTCAGAAAACGTCGTTCGGAAACATTCGGAAACCACGTGTCACATAATCTGCATATGCTCGTAAGTGCAAAATTAAGATAGTCTGTACATTTAACATTAACAATGTTTCCTTGCAAACAATTATTGGATTTTCATTTATTGAGAAAATGCTGCCTATGCTCAATAAATGTGAATCCATCAATTGAAATTTCCAGACGATCCTAAATTTGCACTTACGAAGATCTTAGTCGTACGAAGTTTAGTGAAACAGACCCCTGACACACCAACACTGGCTTATTGGTCTCTCACCATGGTAACATCAGTCTGTTTGATTGGCTGAGTCTGAGCTGTGTAGTCGGACTTTTAATGGTTAATCGTCGGGTACATTATCAAAATAAACATTTTATTTATGTAGTATACTACATAAATAAAATAGTTCTTGTGATAATGCACCCGATGATAAACCATTAACAAAGTCCATACTACATAAATAAAATACTTCTTTTGATAATGTACCCGATTGTAAACAGTTAAAGGTCCGACTATACAGTTCAGGTTCACATAATCAAACTATGTGATGATTGCGAGTTACCATGGTTACAGATTGACACATGGACAAATGCTAGTTCATTTGCAATCGATGGTCACTAATTTCATTTTATTCTGTTATTCATATTATTTAATATTTAATTTTCTCTAATGGAAACGTCTTTCTAAATGTATTGTTGCATAATTATTTCCCCAACACATATGAGATACACGCCATGGGATTTTGTGCCTTCGGACATTTGCGTAATTTCATGAAATACGTTTACAAAATTTACAATACTTTCCGTAATTGGCTTCAAACGTTGACACAATATTCAGGGTACATGCGGAATTTTACGGTCAATTTTTACTTCATTTATGAATAATATTGTAAATTTTGTAAACGTTTTTAATGAAATTACGCAGGTACAAAATCCCATGGCGTGTCTCAATTATTATAATGCTATTTCATAAATAAATTGTCCTGATTCGTAAATGTATACATAGCGCAAATCTATGCGGATAACCAGATTACCTCCCCTGCTTATCACAGTTTCTGATAGTAGATACGTGAATATAGCGCAACAGTTTTGGAATTCAATCAAATGAATTGGTAAGACTGCTCGATACCTGAGACATCAACTGAGACACAGTGCCTTTAAGTCTCACTGTAAGCTTAGGACACACCCAAGTACTTTAAACGAGCATCAACGTATATATATATATATATATATAAAAAGAGATACGATTCGAATGACTTAACATATATAAATGAGAAACGCCATGCGATTTTGTACCTAAGAATATGTGCGGTTTTTTCATGAAATGTATTTACAGAAACTGTGGTGTTTTCCTATAAATGACGTAGAAAGGTGTCGAAATTTTCACAGCCAATGCGGAATAGATTTCCGCATTGGCTATGAAAATTTCGTCACCTTTCGACGTCATTCATGGAAAATATCGTAAATTATGTAAATATTTTTCATAATTTATCGCATATTTTCCTAGATACAAGATGACATGGCGTGTCTCAACTACTATATACTTTGCACACCGATCTCATGAATGGCTGTGACTGGAGAAATGGGACTTATGGGATTTGTGACCAGGCTATATAGTTCCTGATCAAACAGCATACTCATGCAGACTGATAATTATCTATATTGTCCGTTATAAGCATTGCCGGTGTTTCATTAACGGAATGACTGTGCATACGCTGTTCACCATTTAGATATTTAAGTTGTAGGGTGTGAATGTGCTGGACGAATTATTTCCCCAATATTAAATGTTGTATGCTCCCTTTTGGCGGCCGGCGACCCACATGTAAACATGTTTGAATAGTAAGGTCAAGTAATCTGTATGTATTGTATTGATGCCAACATGCATTTATTAACATTACTGTCTCATGTATTGAACGTCATGCATAACACGTGTATGGGTAATAGCTCGTGCAATAGTATCACTATGTGCTTCATAAAGACGGTATTTAAAAACTTGTATCTAGATGCAGAGTATTCGAGTTGTATACCCTCAGCTTTCTATTTCGTATCCTGAGAGTAACAACATATTCGGAATCTACATTCATTATACACCATCTGCCATAACTCTATTTCCGACCGAGGTCGGAGGTGGAAACGAAATGGCCTGTGTGTAGACTACTGATAAATGTACTGCTTAAACTACCAGCAACATATCATCCTGAATGGACATATCTATAATAATACTATGTAGGTAGACCATGTACATTTTTGTTTAAGATGTCCATTGGGTCGAACATGTTCTTGAGAAAACCATCTAAGAATGTTGTCCTCCCAAAGATATTAAATCGTAATTACACATAAAACATATATTTCCAAACCAATGTTTATGTTTTCAGATATTTGAATTAAGTTCACCGTTACATGGTCAGCTAGTCGTTATATTTATACATTTGAATAGTAATTTATCTTGAGTAGCCATTGTGTCATTTCATGATGTTGTATTGTATTTACCTCATGTTGTCATAACTATGTGACCTGAGTGAATAAACGAATAATAAAAATAATGCACATCCAGGTTGCCGTTTCACTAAACTTCGTACGACTAAATTGTTCGTAAGTGCAAATTTAGGATCGTCTGTAAATTTCAATTGATGTATTCACATTTATTGAGCATAGGCTGCATATGCAGCCTATGCTGAATAAATGTAAATCCAATAATTGTTTACAAAAAGAGATTGATAATGTGAAATGTATGGACTATAATAATATTGCACCTACGTTTAGTGAAATGTTCGTAAGTGCAAAATTATGATAGTCTGTAAATTTCACATTAACATGTTTTCTTGTCAAACATTATTGGATTTACATTTATTTAGCATAGGCTGCATATGCAGCCTATGCTAAATACATGTACATACATCAATAGAAATTTCCTGACGATCCTAAATTTGCAACATTTTAGTCGTACGAAGTTTAGTGAAACGGGACCCTGATCTGGATCTACACTGGTCACAACACCCATAGTCCCCATGTCTCCAATCGAAACCGTCCGTATTTATGAGTTAAGAAGAAAATATAATCTAAATTTAATTGAGGTAGACGCCTTTCGTTTGATTTGAAATCGATTTGAAGCCGTGCAGAATTAATTTAAACTTACGTTATATGCATCTTTGTTGCGTAAAATGTGTGTAACAGCACAGTACATTACATCATAATACAGATATATGGTGATCAATATAGCTCCAATGTATGATGATATGCTTATGGGAATTTGCAAAAAAATATAGTCTACGATATTTGTTGATTTTGTATGGTATTAATTCAACAGTATGACATTAGTAAACTTGCTTACAAATAGCATATTTGATCTTCTCCTATGCATAATGCTATGCGTATGCATAACATTTAACGTTTTTGTTGATTTAATATGATATTTGGCAAGCTAGTTGACTGACGTTATACGAAACTCGACAAAGCCTCATTTCTTATGAGTGCAGTAATACGTTTAAAACATAGCATATTAAATCAGTACTTATGTATGATCCTATGCTCTCAACTCTCACTCTCAAATACTCTTTATTACATCCCATTACAGTATATCACATGCAACATGGGGAAATACACATAAATATCATTGAATGGCGGAATCTAATGCAACAACATGAAATATAATAGTTGATTACATCAGTTTTGCAACATTATGGGGAAAGCTATTTCACATAAATGGGCCGCCCACAGTTAAACACAGTCTGTTGTTGCACAACGAAAGTTTCGTTGTGCAACAACAGACTGTGTTTAACAATCATAATAATCGAATGTAATACAAATATAAACAAAACTATTGCAGAAAGTACGCTGTGTGATCGTAACAGAATCAATGTATGATATTGTACAATAAGAAACATTTAATATTTGTGTTGATTTAATTTCACATCTGCTAAATTCATTCACCGATTTCATTGGACTCTCGGCATGGCCTCGTTCCCATGCACGGCGACTGTTGGTCGATGTTGTAAACGTTACAAGGGAACGTCCTGGAAAGTCAGCCATTGCTTATGAATGGCCATTTTTCCCAGACAATTCCCGTGGTTTCTTTCAATGTTAGTAACAGGAGAGTTCAAATGTATTTTGAGGTACAAGTTGCATTAGTGAATCATATATAGTCAATAGTACAATGTACATGTTTGTGTCATCTCCCGAAAAAACCGGACTTCCGCCAATTCAGGCACACGTATATCCTGTATTGATCATATAGTGTGGAACCAGACCAAACTGCGCTGATTCGCAAATTGATATGGGTCTTCCCTCTTTCTCACGGTCAACCCGATTTTGTCAGGTGATGGTTCACGCACACGTGCAGCATAGCGTGTATGGGCATTGTGTCTCTCAGGGAGTGAACATGTAAACATCGTGACAAAACTATACTTTATTGCTTATGCAATAAATGAAGTCGAACATTTCTGTTGTGCAATAAGGTATTCATTAAACTTGATGACTTATTTAATAAGAAACTCGGCATTGCCTCGCTTCGTATGAAATCAGTAAACTCATTTAATAACAATCATAATTGTATAGTAATGATCACGTAAAATCTTAATAATTTATACTATAGTCTGTGGTATATGCACTGTTTAACATCCTTAAATAGAATAAGGAATTCGAAAAGTTTTAATAATGTTAATACAACAGAATATAAAGAGAGAACATGAAAGAAAGAAAACAAATAAAAGAAGAACAAAAAAAAAACACGAAATAATGAAAGGACGAAAACTTACCTTTTTGTTGAAGTTTCTTTTTCCTAACTGCCCAGGTAATGTTCCAGTCCAGCCAGGTATCATGCTCAACATCTATATATGTGTCGCTGTAAACAGAGCCAACATAATTCGGAAATGTCAGAAGTGTTAGAAAATTATAAATCCTGCTTTATTTGCTGTTGCTTCTGCAGGTATACATTACCGCCTGCGCAAATATTAACAATAACATTCGTTACTTCAGAATAATTGAGTATTGAGCTTGAAATCAAGCATTTTGATTGTCTGAGACTGAGCTGTGTTACAGCTCAGTCTCAGACAATCAAATTGCTTGATTGCGAGTTAGCATTGCCAAGAAATAAATGTTGTGGAACGGTGATAATCTGGGCAATATTAACGCAGACGGTTGTGTATATTTATATATCCATATACTACACTGCGTGTGTAGGTTATACATGTATGTACTGTCCCTTATATGTGGATGTGACTGGAAATGTGGCAAATTGGGTTTGTGACCATTTTAGATCATGGTCAAATTGCATACTACTATTGCCCGATAATGATATATATTGCTTGTTAGATACATCGCGGGTGTTTCATTGATGTAATGGCGAACAGTGCAGATCATGGTCAGATTGTGCGGATGCACAGGCTGAGCTGGATCTACACTGGTCGCAAAACCCATAAGCCCCATTTCTCAAGTCACAGCCACATATGTACTGTGTCTCAAATGGCGTTTCCGATATTCAATACATGTACAGGCTTTTCGCTATTCAAATTGTCTTTCAAATGACCTACATCAACATCAAGGAAAACCATTTTATTTCTTTTAATTCCATGACGTGTTGATGTATTCATTTAATGTTATCACAGTCTGTGATAAAACAGGAAAACCTATTTGATATATCATTCTCTATACATATACGAGACACAGTACCTATAATGGTGGGAATCGGATCGACGCTTCCATACCCTGTATTCTGTCGGTTTGTATCCGCTACTCTCATATGTGACTCGTCATCACAAAAAAAAAAAGTTCGATGACCAGTGAAATTCAGATCAGCATATCTCATCAGATCAAGGGACACACTATTCATTATTGAATTATGGAATTGTCGTGCATGCGTCTAACATTAACACACATTACATGTACATGTACTAAGTTCCATTACGAATGACTGTGAAGTCAGGGGGCCGTTTCACTAAACTTCCTACGACTAAAATGTTCGTAAGTGCACAATTATGATAGTCTGTAAATTTCACATTAACAATGTTTTCTTGTAAATAATTATTGGATTTACATTTATTGAGCATAGGCTGCATATGCAGCCTATGCTCAATAAATGTAAATCCATAAATTGAAATTTACAGACGATCTTAAATTTGCACTTACGAACATTTTAGTCGTAGGCAGTTTAGTGAAACGGGCCCCTGGAAGATTTAACATCTATATCTGCCCATAACGTATGTAGCTCCGTGCATATTTTTATTATATGGGCTGCCGGTAGAATGTACCTTAGGATATGGTATACATTTTTACAGCATATCCAACGTGCACTCACATATTTGTAATAAAACATTTGCTGAGGACTAGGAGGCTAAATTTCTAGCATGTAAGCGATGATCACACTGTGCGGCTGCACAGCTGGTGACAAACGTCATACTGTAACGTTTCTCAACAGACGGCCATGCAATTTTAATATTTTTTCTTTTAAATCCACAAGGTGCATGATCACGTGGTTACAACAACAACAACAACAACAACAATGGCTGAAAGTGTTGAAATCTCGCCCACTCCAAAGTAAGTATTATTTGATATTTGTCTTAATATGCAACGGATTTTGATACAATATGGCGCAGCAAACGCGTCTTCATGAGCTGCAATTGGTGGTCCCGGAAGTTCGGCACAGACTCATGTTGTTTTTGCGAAGAATCGATTTCCGTGTCAGAAGTTTGGGCCAACGTACAGAGACCACCAAATGCAGCTTAACAAGACACGTTTGATGCACCATATTTGATAAAAATCCATTACATAATAAGGCAAAAATAAAAGAATACGTACTTTGAATCGGATGGCTTCTGGGAGTTTCAGTACTTGTTGTTGTTGTTGTAACCACGTGATCAGACACCTTGATCCCATAACCACACTACACAGTGGTGAAACGTGTATTGCTGGTATATCGACTCTATTTGATATTGCAAATATTTGTCGCACTAATAATTCTGGTGATGTTATACGATGGCGATTGGCAAAGCTCCAAATACGATTTGTACCCACGACCGTTTAAGAATATTAAATCATTGACTGCAAAATGGGTAACAGTCTGAGATAAGGCACCTTAAAATATTTACAACAAATACTTATTTCCAAAGTTTATCATTTATGATACGCGAAAGTACGAAGCCCCGCAGGGGATGAATTTTTTTTGTTATTTATTCGTTCAATGTAACAATTATTTCCCACAAAATAACAATTCGTTCCCACGTAACGAATTGTTATTTCGTGGGAACGAATTGTTAATTCGAAGAAACGATTTGTTAAATTGAGGTAACGAATTCACTTTTTTTCGTTCAATGTAACAATTCTTTCCCACAAAATAACAATTCGTTCCCACGTAACGAATTGTCATTTCGTGGGAACGAATTGTTGATTCGAGGGAACGAATTGTTAATTCGTGGGAACGAATTGTTATATCGTGGGAACGAATTGTTAATTCGAGGGAACGAATTGTTAAATTGAGGGAACGAATTGTTATTTCTAATTAATAAAAAAAAGCCATCTCCCCTGCCGGACTCCGTACGAACGTTTTCGCATATTGAATCATTGACTGTTAAATGGATTGATAACCGTCTGAAATAAGGGACCTTAAATATTATTTCCAATGAATAGCATTCTCAATGTTAGGTTGCCTTGTGCCACAATAAGTCAATTGATGTGGTCAGTGGAACAAGTATAAGTTAGATCACGGTTCGCCAGCATGTACATGATGTACGAGGAGATAATCCGCGAGCATTAGCGAGCAGATTATCGCTTGTGTCATAGGACGAATTATTGATATCAGCATTGTATTGTATTCCAATTCAATAAACTTTGTGAACAACCCTTCTTCGTGTTTGTTGTTATTTACGCCTGGGAACAATTATTATACATGTGTACGGCTAGACGGCTATTGTGTTTTTACGCGTCATTGCTTTTCAATGATCCGCTTGCGTGCGCTTTGCGCGATGACCTATGCAGTAGCCAGTACACCATGTATGTGTAAAGTTATAGACTATATTTCCTACTTTATCCAAGTAAATATATTTATATATATTTACAGGTATGTGACATCTTCTTTATTATATATTCCTATATAATTGTACATGGTTTCAATAGTGGGTGTTATGTAGTTATTTATAAATGAAGCTGCAACATAATACTCGACTAGCACTTGTACTTTACACGTGGCCGACATGTTTACACAGCATATCGGAGTTGTGTTATCATCGTTAATGTAATGTTTTAATCATGTCCCGTATTGTAATCATGTCTAGTACACATTGTATGTGTAAAGTTATAGACTTTGCACATCTGATACTATTCCTACTTTATCCAAGTAAATATATTTATATATATTTCCAGGCCTCTGATTTATATTTCGAACCCACTCGGAGCATTGAGGTGCAAGTAGCGATCTCGTTCGTACCCTACCCCATGGTAGCGAAGCAAACCGACCGGTGACAATGGTGGCCAGTGTGGATAAATCATCGATGGACCTGTGATTTTGGATACGAGAAGTGGATTACGGCAGTTTGTACTGCTAATCCATATATGGCACTGTGACATGTGACGTCACACCCGCGAGTGAGCATATTAACCAATTGGATATATTTATTATACCCCCACAAACAAAGTTTGTTGGGGGTTATATAGGAGACAGCTTGTCGGTCGGTCTGTCGGTCTGTCGGTCGGTCTGTTGGAAATTCCCTTCCGCGCTATATCTTCTACACCGATGCATGGATTATCAAATGGCTTGGAACAAATGTTTCTCATGATGAGAAGGTGTGTCGCGATCAATAACAACGCACATACGTCCAAGGTCAAGGTAACAGTTGAAGGTCAAAGGTCAAACCTATCGAAATTCCCTTCCGCTCTATATCTTCTACACCGATGCATAGATTATCAAATGGCTTGGAACAAATGTTTCTCATGATGAGAAGGTGTGTCGCGATCAATAACCACGCACCTACGTCCAAGGTCAAGGTAACAGTTGAAGGTCAAAGGTCAAACCTATCGAAATTCCCTTCCGCTCTATATCTTCTACACCGATGCATGGATTATCAAATGGCTCTATATCTTCTACACCGATCCATGGATTATCAAATGGCTTGGCACAAATGTTTCTCATGATGAGAAGGTGTGTCGCGATCAATAACCACGCACCTACGTCCAAGGTCAAGGTCACAGTTGAAGATCAAGGGTCAAACCTATCGAAATTCCCTTCAGCTCTATATCTTCTACACCGATGCATGGATTATCAAATGGCTTGGCACAAATGTTTCTCATGATGAGAAGGTGTGTCGCGATCAATAACCACGCACCTACGTCCAAGGTCAAGGTCACAGTTGAAGGTCAAACGTCAAAGGTCAAACCTATCGAAATTCCCTTCCGCTCTATATCTTCTACACCGATGCATGGATTATCAAATGGCTGGGCACAAATGTTTCTCATGATGAGAAGGTGTTTCGCGATCAATAACCACGCACCTACGTCCAAGGTCAAGGTCACAGTTGAAGGTCAAACGTCAAAGGTCAAACCTATTGAAATTCCCTTCCGCTCTATATCTTCTACACCGATGCATGGATTATCAAATGGCTGGGCACAAATGTTTCTCATGATGAGAAGGTGTTTCGCGATCAATAACCACGCACCTACGTCCAAGGTCAAGGTCACAGTTGAAGGTCAAAGGTCAAACCTATTGAAATTCCCTTCCGCTCTATATCTTCTACACCGATGCATGGATTATCACACTATGCCCAGGGTCAAGGTCACAGACTTGCGTTTGAAACCTTAACGCTCGGCTAAATGGCTTATAATAAAAAATGCCTCGTTTTCTTTGGCTGCCAGTGGGGGTATTCGTGTGCCGATAGGCCACATTTCTAGTTCAGACTAGTCTAAGGGTTAATGGCATGATTTTCTTCATTATCTATGATGGAAAATGTAACTTATTTTATAAATACTAAATTGCTGGTACAAATATCGGTCGTTAATCAAAACGTTACAACTAGAATCGAAAATCGAGTGCAGTCGAGTACAGGGTGGCGTGTCTGTCTGTCTGCCTGCCTGCCTGCCTGCCTGCCTGCCTGCCTACCGACCTACCGACCTACCTACCTACCTACACCTACCTACCTACCTACCTACCTACCTACCTACCTACCTACCTACCTACTACTACTATCCTACCTCCATCTACCTATCCTACCTACCTACCTACCTACCTCACCTACCTACCTACCTACCTACCTACCTACCTACCTACCTACCTACCTACCTACCTACCTACCTACTACCTACCTACCTACCTATCTACTACAACCTACCTACCTATCACCTATCTACCCTACTATCCTATCCTACTATCTACCTACCTACCTACCTACTACCTACCTACCTCTACTACTATCTACACCTACTACCTATCTACTAACTATCTATCTATCTATCTCTATCTATCTATCTATCTATCTATCTATCTATCTATCTATCTATCTATCTATCTATCTATCTATCTATCTATCTATCTATCTATCTATCTATCTATCTATCTATCTATCTATCTATCTATCTATTAATTTCTGCCACACGCCCTCGTGGGCATCATCGGGCAACTGCGCGTCGGTGTCAAATTAGTAAAAGTATAGCCAACAGTAGAATAGCATGGAAAATAAAGTAAAAGTAATGTTAAATGTGTGAAGGAGGATAAAAAGTGGTCAAAGACAGCCATATGCACTTACGGTTTTTGGTGCGTGATGCGGCTGACAGAAAGCTTGAACGAATCAAGATATTTCTGCAGTACGACATCCGATGGTAGAGAATTCCATTGCACTATAGTGAGAGGAAAAAATGAATATTTGTAGTAATCTACACGAGTATGGACCTGTTTAAATGTCATAGAGTGACAGAAGCGGGAAACTCTGTGGTTCGGTTCGAAATAGTCAGGGACGGGAATAGCCACTAAGCCATGAACTATTTTGTAGAATAGGATAAGACGCGCATCTGCCCGACGCTGCTCGAGCTGCCTCCATCCCAGCTTTTCCAACATACCTGTGACACTCGAGTAGGTTGAGTAATCACTCATATGGTCCAACGAGCGGCACGTCGCTGGACTTTTTCCAGTCTTTCAGTATTTGAAATTGTGTGGGGATCCCAGACACAGCCAGCATATTCAAGTTGGGGGCGGACAAGTGTTTTGTAGGCGCACTCTCTTAACTTGGGCGATTTCGTCTTAATATTACGCTTGCTGAAGCCGAGTGTACGATTAGCCTTACCTGCAACAGTATGTATGTGTTTATTCCAGGATAGGTTATTGGATATGTCGACGCCAAGGTAGCTGGCACTGTTAGCAATCTCAAGCGTTTGACCATGTAACTGGTAGCTCGTGGGTTTTGGCTTTTTAGACCGGGAAATCTGAATCACTTGACATTTAGAGGGATTAAATTCCATGTCCCTCGCAGCTTCCCAGTCTTGTAGAATGTTGAGATCAGTCTGCAAGGTGTTTTGGTCAGTCTGCTGGTCATCAATTGTGAGATAAATTGCTGTATCATCAACAAACAGCCTTACCTGGGAGATTATGCTTTCCGGTAAGTCGTTTATATAAACGAGGAATAGTATCGGACCTAGGACTGACCCTTGTGGAACGCCAGAGGTGACAGGGATAGTGTCTGAGGACTCACCTTCAAGTAGGACCGACTGTGTCCTATCACTGAGGAAGGCTCGAATCCAGTCCAGTGTCATGCCATGAACACCGTAGGCACTTAGCTTATGGAGTAGCTTCTCGTGGGTAACTTTGTCGAATGCCTTGCTAAAGTCAAGTAGTATGAGGTCTGTTTGCCTACCTTGACTGCACGTTCGTGCCAGGTCCTCGATGAGCATGGTCAGCTGTGTCTCGCATGAGCGCTTCTCACTAAACCCGTGCTGTAAGTCATACATAATAGTGTGTGAGTCTAGGTGGCGGGCTAGGTTGGAGGCTACTATGTGTTCAAGTACCTTGCAAATAATACATGTCAGTGATATAGGACGGTAATTCGCTGCGACTGACCGGTCTCCCTTCTTGTATAATGGAGCCACATTGGCAGAAACCCAGTCCTTTGGTACTTCGCCTGTTTGTAGGGATTGCTGAAAGATTACCTTTAGAATAGGTGCTATTTGTTCACTTAACTCTTTCAGTACCAATGGCTTTATCAGATCTGGGCCCGCTGTTTCAGTCGGATTAAGGCCGTGGATTATACCTGATGTGGAGATGTCGATATCGGGCATATGAGGGTAGCGCTGGGGTTGGGTTCCTCCACTCGTGCCTGGGTCAATATGTGATCTTGGAGAGAATACGGACTGAAACTGTTTGTTCATGCAGTGTATTGGCTTTCTATTTTGTGTCTGTGTGGAGCTTACCTTCTGACAGTAAGGGAGATATGCCCTCACTGTCTTGCCTGGCGCCCTTCAGGAACGAGAAAAGTTTTTTACTGTCGACCTTTGTGTCGCCTTCATTTTCGTCGTTGACACCTAGTAAGTCTGCAATGTAGGTTTCGTATGCTAGTTTTACCTTTTGTCTTATTAGGTGTCGCCATTCGAGGTGCTGTTGTCTTTTCTCTGGGCAATGAGACTTCTTGAATTGATCATAAAGTTTATTAATTTTTCGGATGGCTCGTCTGATGTCCTGTGTGATCCAGGGGAGGGATTTGTTACCTCGTATAAGCTTGGATGGAACGCACTCATCTTGGAGTTTCTGGAGATTAGACGTAAATTCATCCCAGAGGTCTTGGACAGACTTACCATTGCTCTGTGACAAGAAAGTGTCCTTGTAGGTAGACATACCAGATCTAAAAAGCATCCCAGTTGGCTTTTCTATATAAGTGAACATGGCGTGGTTTAGTTTTAAGTAATTTAGGTTTCAGGTTGGCTTCGACACATACAACATCGTGATCACTGATGCCGGGAATTACAGAAACCTTACCAATCAGTGTGTTGTTGGTGGTAAGGAAGAGATCAAGTGTATTGTTGTACCTTGTTGGTTCACTTACCAGTTGTGTTCAGCTGAAGTCGTCCATGATATCAACGAAACTTTCATATATACCATTATGTTGGCAGTCATGTGATATTGTGGGTGTATCTGTGCTCCAGTTGAATTTGGGCAAATTCATGTCACCAGTCACATGGACTGTACCAGGCTGTTTACGTACCAGTTCCAGTGATTTCCGGAGTTCAGCGAGGCTTGTTTCGTCATCTTCATGAGGACGGTAGTAGGCAGCAAAATAATGGGTCCGAGTACCTGTTACTCTTACCTTTCAGTTCGTTGACCTCTTAGACGACATGGGCCTGACTCAACTTGTAGACTCACCCACCAGGGGCAACAACATCCTTGACCTTGTTATCACAAACAACCCCAATATAATTTCTTCATGCAAAGTGATCCCAGGTGTAAGTGACCATGATGCTGTCCTAACTGAAATTGACATTAGGCCTATTAAAAACAAGCAAACCCCCAGGAAGATTGCGCTCCACAGTAAGGGTGATTGGGAGGGACTTAGAAAGCATATTACTACCTTTGGGGAAAGCCTATTGCAAAATTTTGACACTTCAACCCTGGTTAACCAATTATGGGTCAATATCACTTCGGAGCTCGAAAGAGCCATCAGCCAGTTCATACCGCACAAAACTGCAAAGTTAAAAGATAGACAACCTTGGATTAATTGTAAAATAAGGCGTCTTATTAGGAAACGTGATAAACTTTACTTTAAAAACAGAGCTAAACCTACCCCTGAAGGTTCAAGTAAACTAAAAACTCTTAAACACCATATACAGACACTGAGCAGCGGAGCTTACTGGGAGTATGTTGAGGACTTAATTACTCCAAAAGATGAAAATTCAGTAACTGAAAACTTCAATATTACAAAACGTTTCTGGAATTTTATTAAGCACAAAAAAACAGATGCTATTGGACTTAAATCCCTGAAGAGAAACGGAGTATCTATTACCGATCCAATCTCAAAAGCCAATTTGCTTAATGACCAGTTCCACTCTGTTTTCTCTCAGCAAACTCCCATGAAACTCGTTTCTTACTGCAAATATGTTTCAAACCTTTTTTCCAGAAAAGAAAATGACATGCCTGAGATAGAGGTAACAGAAAATGGTGTACAGAAACTTTTGCAAAAACTGTCAGAATCCAAGGCCCCAGGCCCAGACAATATTACTCCTACTATTCTGAAGCGCCTCTCGGCTGAACTTGCGCCAATTCTTACTCTACTTTTCAATACCTCACTTCAGCAACAGTCCCTACCAGACATTTGGAAACAAGCCAATGTAACACCAATATACAAGAAAGGTGACAAAACGACACCTTCGAACTATCGCCCTGTCTCTCTAACTTGTATCTGCTGTAAGCTCTTGGAGCACATTGTTTGCAGTAATATGATGCAGCATCTCAATAGGAACAATATTCTTTATCCCCTCCAGCATGGCTTTCGGGGAAGCGTAGCTGTGAAAGTCAACTTATTGAATTTGTTCACGACATAGCCCTCAACATGCAGAGTGGTAGACAGAATGATGTTGTAGTCATGGATTTCGCTAAGGCCTTTGATAAGGTAGCACACAATAGGCTCCTCTACAAACTCTCATCCTATGGCGTGAAGGGATTAGCACTCGGTTGGATAGGATCCTTTCTTAGTGGTAGGTCTCAGCGTGTCGTCCTTGAAAGGAAAGCATCTACGTCCGTTCCAGTACTATCTGGTGTTCCACAAGGCTCTGTGCTTGGTCCTGCGTTATTTCTTGTTTATATTAATGACCTCCCGGAGTACACAACCCATAGTACTGTCCGGCTCTTTGCAGATGACACATTGTTGTACTTAGCTTTACATAGCCCATCTGACTGCAACAAACTTCAAGAGGACCTTCATAATCTCGAGAGATGGGAATCCGACTGGCAAATGTCTTTTCATCCTGACAAATGCGAGGTTATTCACATTACCACCAGGAAGGCTCCTGTTATGCATAACTACTCTCTCCACGGCCAAATTCTTTCTTCAGTTCCTTGTATTAAGTACCTCGGGGTTAACATCAGCCACGATCTGAAGTGGAATAAACACATAAACTCCGTCTCATCTAAGGCCAATCAGACTCTAGGTTTTCTGAAACGTAACCTCAGGATCAACTCGAAGATTGTCAAAGAACGAGCTTATAAATCCCTTGTTCGTCCTAAACTAGAATACTGTTCCACAGTCTGGGACCCCAAGAGTATTAGCAAAGACAATGAGGGTGACTTAACTCTGCATAGGCTTGTACACCAACTCGAGATGGTCCAGAGGAGGGCTGCAAGATGGGTTTCTAACCGTTATCACAACACATCTAGTGTAACCGATATGCTGCACAGTCTGGAGTGGAGATCACTTGAACAGAGGAGAGTCGATGCCAGACTGAGTATGCTGTACAAAATTAGGAACAATCTTGTAGCCATAAATGAGGATAACTACTTAACACGAGGCACTGGTAGACGCCAACACCAATACCGCCAGTTGCGTGCCGACAAAGACTACACTCGTTTCTCCTTCTTCCCTAGAACCGTTGTACAGTGGAACCAACTGCCCACTGACACCTGCCTGGCAGAGTCGCTGGATTCCTTTAAGGCTCAGGTCTTGAAGGTTCAGCACTCCAGACTCATTTAATTCTAAACCTTCTTCTTTCTCTTTTTCTTTCTCTCTCTATGCTTCCTTCTACCGTTCCTTGGCCTACTGCTCTATCTAGTCTTTTTCGTTTTTCCTCTGATTTTCCCCTAGCACTCAACTGGTGATAACACTCATGTGTGAGGGTATACCAGTATACCGGCAAAAGCAAAAACTTCCAACTTTACCCATGTTATTTCACAGTTTGTGGTAAATTGGGGCTCATGGCTACATATTATGCCGTTTCTTACCATTATAAACACACCTCCACCTTTTTTACCTTTCCTGTCTAGTCTGGAAAGGGAAAATCCGCATGGAAGGAACTCAGCAGTACCAATGTCTGGGGTGAGCCATGATCCTGTACCCACAAGAATATCTGGCTGTTCTGTGTCCACTAGTGCATGAAAGTCACCTATTTTGGTGTCTCGTATGTGGTTGTGCCTGGAGAAATGGTGCTTATGGGATGTAAGTATCTTCAAACATCTGATACTGTAGTGTACTCTTGAAGCCTGATAAGAATAAAATACGTTTTAAGCATTATATGACAGGTGTTTCATTTACTGAATCATTGAATGGCGAACAGTGCATTACCCGTGCGCTACACCGGTCGCATAGCCCCTAAGCCACATTTCCTCAGTCACAGCAACATATGTATTACTAAGTACAGCTCATCAACCTAAATACAAGGTGGCCACTTGTCCTATGATGGGTGAGTTAACTTGTGAAATGAAACGAGCTGTTTTTATACGAGCTGTTTTTATATGAGTTGCGCTAGAAAATAATAGGGATTGTCTCCCTTAGTCGGTATTTTCTCCATTTGCTATGACTATATTTCAGAGTCGTGAAACGAGTATCCTGCATCAGAATGACGTGTTACAGTCCCGATAATCACTGCAGACTAGACCAGAGTAATTTATATTGTGCTCACGTTGTTTGTGGTGTAAATTGACGGACATGTCGGCAGTAATAAGCCGATAAATACCCACACCATTTCGCACACATACCATTAAAAATAAAATGGTGGGTGTTGGAGTAGATCTACAAGAGTGTTTTTTTCATTGGTGAAATATTCAATCACCTGAGGCTGTGTACAATTTACTATGCAACAGGTACACGTTTGTAACTCGCTTAGATAATCTTGGCTCTACATGTACAGATTTGTTTTACTATTTCGTCTGTCTTATATTTTCTGTATCCTAGCTGAAACACCTGCTTTATAACATTTTGTCACAATAACCGCATATACTTAGCGATTCTGTCCTCACATTTTGCGATGTGGTCTAAGGAGCGAGGTGAACATATGTATACTTACATATTACTCGTTGGTTTTTTGATATTTTTCTAAAATACTAAGACCACAAAACGTGATGACAAACACTCAGTATTCTTTGCTGTCAATTTGTCACATTGA
Source organism: Conchocele bisecta (assembly GCA_029237695.1). NCBI lineage: Eukaryota > Metazoa > Mollusca > Bivalvia > Lucinida > Thyasiridae > Conchocele > Conchocele bisecta. The sequence goes on along the minus strand of CM055275.1, from coordinate 55,315,172 downwards.
TGTAGTTTTGGGCAGTTAAGTAACTTGTGTACCGTCCATAGTTGGTTACAGATGATACACAATTATGTCGGTGCACAAAGAGTCTAATAGCAAACGTGTCAGGCTGAATTGAGAGAATATTATAGGAATGAATGGCCTTTTTGTGGAATTTATCGGGGTATAAACTTGGAAAAGTCGTGGGAATACTGGACGAAGGCCGGAAGGCCTCGTCCAGTATTCCCGCGACTTTTCCAAGTTTATATCCCCGATAAATTCCACAAAAAGGCCATTCATTCCTTATAATTCCAGCATTTGAAATAAATTCATCAAGAAAATGTGTTTATTTTCCGTTTTCTTAAGAATTATTTTAACTGCGCCTCACGGTTACGGAAAGTAGTTCGGCGTGGGAGTTTACTGGGATATAAATTTTGGACAGAGACTTGCTACGGGCCAATCAAATGTTAGGGAATTGTGTAAATATTTTTGTGCTGGAATTATGTATTTATGCATTTTGCTAATCGTCTGGCATGATCACGAAAAAACTGTTTCGATTATTATTTTCCGTTTTGACATCTATGGAATATTTTTTCAGAATGAATGTCCACGATATATGGAGATGTTGATAGTATCTGGAAGTCACATACAATGATGCAATCATATGTTCAGTCTGACAAATTGTGCTCCGATGAGCCGTTTCTCACTCACGATATGGAAATCCACTCCGGGAATCAACAGCCAGTCATCTGTGAGATGTCAACGTCGGTTACGTCCAGCCCAGATCACAACAACCCATCACCGCAGGCAAAGGCACACACACACATGTGTTCTGTCTGCAAAAAAAGCTTCACAGAGAAGTTTAATCTCAAAATTCACATGAAAATTCACACAAGAACACAGCACCAGTGTTACCTGTGCGATAAGACCTATGCATTGGAGAGCACGCTTGCTAACCACATGAACAGACACATACAAAAGCCTTGCTCTATCTGCGGTAAGCTGTTCAAAAAAGCGAGTGACTTGATGCTACACATGAGCGTACACAGTACTGAGCGACTACACGTATGTTCCTTTTGTGAAAAGACATTTAAACGGAAGTCCGTCCTGAAAGGCCATATGCAAATACACACTGGTGGCAGGCCTCATGTTTGCGCCTTCTGTCCTGCAGCGTTCACCAGTGGAAGTCATCTCACTGCACATATACGACGTCACACGGGACAACGACCGTTTACCTGTTCTCGGTGTGATAAAAAGTTTGTAACGAGTAGCGAACTGAATGCGCATACGCTGACACATACAGGGGAACGGTATCATTTCTGCTCTGTCTGTGACCGAGCTTTCGCAAGGAAATCTAGTCTCGATATCCACATGCGTTTACACACCGGTGAACGAGAACATGTGTGCTTTGTATGCAACAAGCGTTTCACGATGAAATCCCACCTCAAAACGCACTTACTTAAACATACAGGGGAACGTCTTACCTGTCCCGTCTGCGAGAAATCTTTCTCGGCGAAATCTAGTCTTACAGTCCATATGCGACTGCACACCGAGGAGCCAGAATTCACCTGTTCAGTTTGTAACAAGAGATTTATGACGAACGGTCAACTCAAACAACATATGTTGGTCCATTCGGGAGAACATAGTCATGTTTGTCCCGTTTGTAAGAAGGCGTTCGCGTTGAAATATAGACTCAAAATCCACAGCAGAGTACATACAGGGGAACGTGACCATGGGTGTAACGTGTGTGATAAAAGTTTCACCTCTAATAGTTATCTCAAAAAGCATATTATGGTAGTTCACACTAGAAAATGATTGCTTACAATTAAAATTAACCCTTTCACCCCCAAGTAAAAGGAATGGATTTTGATATGTTAATTTTGAAACCAATCCAATCGTCTCAAAGTGATTTTCAGACTAGTCCATTTATGAAAAGGGGATGTTTTTTGTTCTGAAAAATATGAAAATTACTTGTACAACGTACAGATCCTCACGAGACGGCTCATCATGAGCGGCTCATCTGGATCTACACTGTTTGCCAATACCACTTTACAGGCCTGTGGTGTTGAAAGGGTTAAAGATATTTTTACATTTTGGCTTGAAGAATATTAAGAGATTATGTCATCAATGTCGAACCACCATAATAACATGTGGTGTGCATATCAAACCGATCGACAGTCAAATGACGTTGCAGAGCTCCAGATAAGGTGCGTATTGGCGTATTTATTTTAGCAGAATACAAATTGATTATCAAAATACTCACAGCAATGTGAAAATACGCATTGATTTTCAAATTGAATAGTGAACATACTGTAATAATTCCAGCGCAAAAATATTTACACAATTCCCTAACATTTGATTGGTCCGTAGCAAGTCTATGTCCAAAATTTATATACCAGTAAACTCCCATACCGAACTACTTTCCGTAACCGTCAGGCGCAGTTAAAATAATTCTTAAGAAAACGGAAAATAAACACATTTTCTTGATGAATTTATTTAAAATGCTGGAATTATAAGGAATGAATGGCCTTTTTGTGGAATTTATCGGGGATATTAACTTGGAAAAGTCGCGGAATACTGGACGAGGCCTTCCGGCCTTCGTCCAGTATTCCCGCGACTTTTCCAAGTTTATACCCCGATAAATTCCACAAAAAGGCCATTCATTCCTATAATAAAGTTGAAATTTACGTAGTTGAAATTTACTTTTTTTTTTAATTGCGCCTGTTCGGTTGTGTCACGGACTGTGCTGTATTCACAGTCCATGACACAAGTACCTCTTACCAACAGCTGAAGTGAAGCTGTATGTAAAAAGGACACAACTAATACGAAAAATTGTCAAAATGTGCTCAAAGACCACCAGGGATTGAGAAAATAATAGCTTCACTGGAATGACGCACCTGGAGAATTTCTATAGCCGCCACGCTGCACTACCAGTAGCCGATTTCATCAAAATTGCAAAGTATACTTTATAATATCTTAGTAGCAAAGTATATTTCGAGGGAGAAATCAATTATTTTCCCCAAAATTCATTATTTCATATAGAACTAACCACTGCATATATTTCATGATTAAAAGTATGCAGAATTATTATATGAATTTATTACATTATCACAGCCAAAATGGTTGTGATAATGTAATAAATTCAGTATAATAAAAAATATATTTTGTATCCTTCAATTGAAAATTTCTCCCTCAAAGTATACTTTGCTAGATAAGTATACTTTGCAATGTTGGTGAAATAGGCTGCAGAACAAAGTATGCATTGCAAGTGTGCGTCTAGTGTACCTGCTGTTGTCATGGTTGTAGTCCATGATACAAACACATCTGAAACGGCACTGGGTTAATCAAACGTAAATTTTATGTAAACACAATCGATACAAACAATGGGCAAAATGTGTATAACTCTCGAAGTGACAGTCGTTCTCAATGACGACTGAGATTGAGAACATTGGGAATAATAGCACTGAAGATGCTTAGCCTTGTTATGTTTTTCTTAAAATGATCGTAAATGTACTAATACAGTTTCTATAATGCCTAGGCTATTAATGTACTATATATGAAAAGGAAATATATAAATTGTACCACTGCTTCAAAGAGTAGAAGTGCGCGAATGACACCATTTAATTATAATAGAGAAGCTGTAACACCGTGGTAGTTGCGGGAAGTAGCTCTGCAATAATACAATATACTACGGTACCGTTTATAGCATACTAACATCATGGTAAAGCTATCAATTGGTAAATTTACGTTCATACACTAACGTCGCCCATCATAGGTAGTACCTATTTCATATTACTACAGATCAGCAACCTAAATAAAAGGTGGCCACTGATCTTATACTGGGCGAGTTAACTTGTAAAATGTGACGAACTATTTTTATAGGAGTTGCGCTAGAAAATAATCGGGATTGTCTCCCTTATTCGGTATTTTCTCCCATTTGCTATGAATAGATTTCAGAGTTTTGAAGTATTTCTAACATGTCTAAGGGGAAAAAGTGTCGCCCGATGTGGGGTTTGAACCCACGACCCCCGTAACACTAGCACGGCGCTCTTATCAACTGAGCTAAACGGGCGATCATGTGTCAACACCACACCGAACACTACACTCCTCCCCTCTTTATATTTGGGAGCCAGGCATCAACCTCACCGCTTCATGAGGAGTATAGCCTGCAACCCAAAGTACACCCAGGCACAATCCTGTTTACTTCTGACACCATTGAAGTATTTCTAAGGGGAAAAAGTGTCGCCCGATGTGGGGTTTGAACCCACGACCCCCGTAACACTAGCACGGCGCTCTTACCAACTGAGCGCATGTCTCAACACCACATCGAACACAACAGTCGTGAAACGAGCATCCTGCATCATAATGACGTGTTAAAGTCCCGATAATCACTGCAGACGAGACCAGAGTAATTGTATGGTGCTCACGTATGGAAGGTAATATCCGCCATAATTCTATGTGACTTGATGCTTGCGTGCTGATGACATTACAACTTATATTCATGTTATTTCATTCGTCATTTGTATTTATTACATTTGAAATCTGCTTGTTGTAATTGTAATTGTCTTTCTTACATGTCCATTCTGCAGATTGCTTTGTTCATTCGTCTTATTTACATTACAATTATTGACACGTCCTTATTCGTGTCCCTGTTTTATTGCACTAAGCAATTGCAATAGAAAGTAAGAACAAACACTTAGCACTTTGAATAAGGCCGAAAGCAGTAAGGACAAAGCCGCAGGAAGTAAGCATCAAGCCAGAGTCCGAAAGCGGAAACCCGCAAGCAGAAAGCATCAAGCCGCAAGCAGAATGATGCAAGCAATATATAGGTTAGTAGTGCCTCATTATGACGTCAGATGGCACTGCTGTCAATGTTAGGAATCCTCCGACTAATAAATAATAGTACGAGATGTGATTGGCTGTTTGAGGCACACCTCCAATGCCGGTGTTGATGTAAGATTTCACCTACAAATGATCACAGTATAGGTTAGAAGACACCAAATAGTTTTACTATGTATACACTTTAACCGAATCCAATCCAATAAGGTCAGTCTCTCCTACTTTCACTATTCTTATGGATGTTGTGGCACCTACTTGTACATGACATGCAGCCGGTCTGTACTGGTTCTGCATGAATTAAACAATTGCTTCACTTACTTCCAAGACAGAACAATCCAACCTCGTCATGTCCCCCAATATTGTTTACATTTTTGTTTGGCCACGGAAACTCTGTTTACATCACATGACCAACATGTTCCTCAAGTGAAACAGGGTAGTAATGGATACAGATTTGCAAGCAAACTGTGTCAGTGACCTCAAAACACCCGCACGATTTTGTTCACACCGGACAACTTTTACCGTCTTAACGATTTCGCACCATTTGTTATTCTCTAACCTATAATAATTAAATTGCATATGTATGTATGGTGTTTGACTTACTAATGTGTTTTATACATACATGTATCCTCATAATTAAATTACATATGTACGTAATTGAAAACAATCACATGTTTATAGTAAGTTACACATATGGTAACTTACACAGGTTGACTGTCAAATTGGCCCGTTACCGGTGCAAACCAATAACCATGATAACAGTCCGGGATCAGACTAAGGTGGACCACCACCATTGATTTTACCTAAAACACTAACCCGTTACCACACATTTTGCTATTCTCTGCTACTTTCATTTTTCTTATGGATGTTGTGGGACATAATTTCCAATAACCTGCACCCATTCTGCTCTGGATCTTGACTAATTAAAATAGAGATTTAATTATTGTTGAAGCTGGGGTCCCATCTAGTAGGTACAAACTTTTCTTTATGAAATTTAAATTGCAACTAGTCCACCACTTTTAAAAATTATGAATGCCAGCTACACAGATATAATTATTTAGTAATATTTAATGTACTCATAGAGACTCGCGGTGGTATCAAGCTAGCTCCATATGCAAATGATGCCGTATTTTTAAATTATTTATAGCAACTAAATGCTGAATAAATATTTGTATCGAGATATCATAAAGTATGATATTGTACATCAAAACATAAATAAATGGAATAAATAGTTGCTCCCCTTATCATTTTAAGGAACCCCGGTTATCGCCTCTGATATCAAACTGGCATTTCACGTTTGATATAAAAAGTATATTAATGTCAATTAAGTACGTCTGGGAATGGTAACAATTTTGCCAGAAAAATGTCGGATAGAAAGAATAAAGAAAAACATGTCTCCCTATAGTATAACCTGGCATGTACACTCTAGGTTTAAGGTTAGAAAAGGGGTGTTTTTAACACCAGTTTTCAGCATATGTGAAGCATTTAAAAGAAAACACTGAGCCTGTTGGTCACGTGATGTAAACAGAGTTTCCGTGGCCAAATAATGTAAACAATATTGGGAGACATGACGAGGTTGGTCCCACACCCATACGAATAGTGAAAGTAGGAAAGACTGGCTGGGATTCGGTTAAATTATACAGTAAAACTATTTGGTGTATTTTAACCTAAACATGGCGCAACAGAAAATGCGGCATCAATCTACATCAACACCGTTAGGGACATGGAACCAATTTAGAGAGCAACGCATTGTAGGACGGGTACCAGCATATGAAATCATTTTAGGGAGTACTATTTTAAGTTTTAGCAGCGCACCTGGCGTCCTAATGGTTGTTACCAAATTACTGTTTCAATTGTTGTTGTCAAGGGGCGCGGCTTAGCGAGGTAACAAAACGCATGGCAAAACAGCGATGCAATAATCAATAATGGAACTTCGGATGTCACTAAGAATGAATCATCAAGCTACTTATAATGTAAACAACACAAACGCATTGAAACAGTGCGAATGAATAAAGCATCAAGCCAAATGCACATGCAATTTAAACTATAACCAAGAAGATTTCAAATGTCACAAACACGAATGACGAATAAAATAACACGAAAGTAAGTTATAATGGCACCAGTCAGCAAGCATCATGCAACATAGAATTGTAATACGACGGATAGAACTTAGAATGTTATCAGCAAGCAAGCATCAAGCCTAATATAATTATGGCGGATATTACCTTCCATACTCACGTTGTTGGTGGTGTAAATTGACGGACCTCGCGGCAGTAATAATGCCTATCAAAACAAATTGTTTGTTTAGCGGAACGGGCTCAAAATCTGTAGGTCGGGATTTGTTTTGATTTTTTTTATATATGAAGCTGTAAATCGTTAAATACAACATGTACCTTGTTTACTTTACATGCCATTAGTTGTAGTATGAATATTAATTAAGCTCATAATTCATTGTATATTCTGGTGGATATTTTGCATTAAAAGAACACACAGAATGCACATGAAACTGTATATCCTGTATGGAATATAATATATTATGTTAAAAATTATCAATTGTAGTGTTTAATTCAAACCCAAAAGCCATCTGTAAATGCACATGAACTAGTGTTGAGAATAAATAACACTTGACCCACAACTTAATCCATGGTTTAATACCGAAGACGCTGAATCACAGGTGTTTGTTTGTTGGGGTGTAACGGCCTTTCAACATCTAAGGTCATTTAAGGCCGGGTCAATGGGTTTAGTACTACATCCCATATATTGCCTGTACAAATGGGGTGAAAATCCCAAAATCAGAACTGATAATTTACAATAAGAAAACTATATATTCAGCCCTGAAATCAGAATAATTCTGAGTTGATGCCTGATTTCTACACGTGAGCACTGCTCGCAATACAATGGTATCATGTCCGCAAACACTGATGAACTAGCTATATGTTCGTCATTCTGGAGAATGTTGGCATACATCTATGTGTATACGTAACAAGATGCGATTCCCACTACGGGGATTCCGCTGGGGAAAATAAAAAAATCGCCACTTCAAAAAAATAAAACAATTGGCGATAAAAAATTACAATTTTCGAAATTTTTTTCTAAAATTGTAATTTTTTATCGCCAATTGTTTATTTTTATCGCCAATTACGAAAGTGGCGATCGCCAGCGGAATCCCTGCCACTAGACGAAACCCAAGTCATGGTGGCAATTGGCAATTTATGTTTTTGTTGTTGTTGATTGTAGGCTTACGGTGCTGTCCGGTGATTTCGCGCAGCTTAGGAAACAATAACGTAACCGATTTACAACAAATACTTATTTCCTTAGTTTCTTCTTTTTTTTTTCGAAAATTGTATTTTTTTATCGACAATTGCGAAAGTGGCGATCGCCAGCGGAATCCCTGCATGGGTGACTGTTGAAGAGGTTGCACTGTATTCAAAATCCTGCATGATACGGAAGACCATTAGGGCAACATGTGACTTATTTTCAATATGTTTTAAAGCCCCTATACGGCTCAAGTTGCCGAATTTGGCCTCCTATTGGGTTTTCCCACACATAAATCCAACTGGTTTCTACTTACACACACTTTGAAACTGTTTGCATTCATTTTGGTACAAAAATGTGTTTGTAGTCGATGAAAATATCAATATTTGTTGATAAACAAACAGCAGGTGCGTGTTTCAAAACCCGATCGATTTTCCGATAGACGCTCGGGTCAACTCTTCAAGTGTGTTTTAGGAGGTTAATGTTGAATTCAATTTTGGCATCCGCTGTTTATTTATTTTTAACGATAATTCTCATCAAAAACATGATTTGGCAACATTTTAGAATCATTTCCAATGAAAATGATTCTAAAATGCTGTCAAAACATGTTTTTATTGAGAAAGAAGGCAAAAACAACAGCAGACGACAATTTTCGTGCTCAGTAGTCTATGTCTTAGATACAGAGGAATATCCATTTGGGATATAAAATAGCGGCTGTTATAGAGGGTGTTTTTGTAGAGAGGTGGCCGTTCGGGGAGGTTCGACTGTACAAATTTTATGTCAAATTCTGACATTACAATTACTGTAACAGTGTGATTGCCAGGGTATACGATACACGAACAAAACTACACTTTATAAACGTACATTAATTACAATTAGCTAAACAAATTAGGACAATTTAACGCACTATTTTTACTAGCTTATATACTGGTCTATATCCAGTTTTAGTTCACCATTTGACGATACGCCTGCGAAATGCATTTAAAGCGCTATTAACCCTTTGAACGCGAAATCCCACTGTATCGGTTTATGCAAAAAGTGCAGATCCAGATGAGCCGACTCGTAACGAGTCGTCTCATCAGGATCTGCACTTTTTGCAAGTAATTTTCATATTCCTTAGAACAAAAACACCCCTTTTCATAAATGGACGAATCTGAAAATAATTTTGTGATCATTGGATTGGTCAGAACATCAGCATATCACAGTCCATTCCAGTTCCTTAGGGTTGAAAGGGTTAAAGGCATGATAGTCTTCCTTATCTATGATGGAAATGTAACTTATTTTATAAATACTAAATTTCTTGTGCAAATGTCGGTCTTTAAAAAATGTCAAAACGTTACAAGAATCGAAACCCGAGTGCAGTCGATTACAGGGGTGGCGTGTCTCGTTTGTGGCTATGACTGGATAAATGGGGCTTATGGGATGTATGAATCTTCAAACTTCTGATACTGTAGTGTACTCTTGAAGCATGAGAAGAATAAAATACGTTAGAAGCATTATCATATTATCAGATTATATTACGGGTGTTTCATTGACTGAATCATTGAATGGCGAACAGTGCATGCCCTTTTCAGACTGCGGGCATGCGCAAGCCTGATATGGGGCTACACCGGTCTCATAGCCCCTCAGTCACAGCAACATATATATTACGGGCGACGAAGTAGCTCCCTTTATGTTACGCGTATATGAAAACTTACCATTCAGTGAAACTAGGTTGAACCATAGACATAGAATTTTACCGAACCATCTCCGGAATTCTCCGCTGTTGCAACAGCCGACAAACCGCGGAACTGTGCGATTGGGCCGAATGCAGCGAAAGTAACGGAAGGCAGAAACAGTCGTTATATCTGGGCGATTTTTGTCTGTCTGTCTGTCTGTCTGTCCGTCCGTCCGTCCGTCCGCCCGCCCGCCTGTCTGCCTGCCTAATTAGATAGAAGGAAAATATTAGATAGACATAGTCAAGCGATCCATGCTACTCTGTGGACATGACTAACACAGGGACTCCGCTGGGGAAAATATATATGTGGCGATCATCAGCGGAATCTCTGCTAACAGAAACAAGTATACATTGCAACTGCTGTTTTATTGCGCCTGTTCGGTTGTGTCACAGCCTGTGCTGTATTCACAGTCCACGACACAAGTACCTCTTACCAACAGCTGAAGTGAAGCTGCATGTAAAAAGGACACAACTAATACGATGGTCAAAATGGTCAAAATGTGCTCAAAGACCACCAAGGATCGAACAGATAATAGCTTCATTGGAAGGATGCAGAACAAAGTATACATTGCAAGTGTGCGTCTATTGCACCTGTTGCTGTAGTACCTATTTCATAATACTACATATCAGCAAACTAAATAAAAGGCGGCCACTTATCTTATACTGGGCGAGTTGACTTGTACAATGTGACGAGCTATTTTTAGAGGAGTTGCATTAGAAAATAATCGGGATTGTCTCCCTTAGTCGGTATTTTCTCCATTTGCTATAACTAGATTTCAGAGTCTTGAAACGAGTATCCTGCATCAGAATGAGGTGTTACAGTCCTGATAATCACTGCAGATGAGACCAGAGTAATTGTATGGTACTCATGTTGTTGGTGGTGTAAATTGACGGACCTCGCGGCAGTAATAAGCCGATGAAATGATACCTGGTCAATTCGTACTCGCACCACGTCACCAGTACACACAGTGACATACCCGGAAATTGAACTGAGCTGGAACCATTAAAATGGTGGGTGCTGCAGTAGATCTACAAGAGTGTTTGATTTGTCAAATACTCGATCACCTGTGTACAATTTACTATGCAACAGGTACACGTTTCTAACTCGCTTAGATAATCTCGGTTCTACGGATGTTTTTTACTATTTCATCTGTCACCGAATGGTGAGAGGGGCATATAGTGTTACTGGTGTCCGTCCGTACGACGTACTTACATACAAAACTTTAACGCTCGGGTAAATGTCTTATAATTTCTTTTTCCTTGCTCGGATCTGCTTCACATTTCACATACGCATTGCTCCAATGGTCCTCTACCGCCCTGTGACAAATCCGCATTACTCTAGCCCCCACTAAACCCAGGGTCAAGGTAACAGACTTGGTGCGTGCGAAACCTTAATGCTAGGGTAAATGGCTTATAATATCTGATTCCTTGCTCGGATTTGCTTCACATTTCACAAACACATTACTCTAATGGTCCTCTACCGCCCTGTGACAAATCAACGATCATCCCGCTCCTGCTAAGCCCAGGGTCAAGGTCACATACTTGGTGCATTTGAAACCTTAACGCTCAGGTAAATGTCGTATAATTTCTGTTTCCTTGCATGGATCTGCTTGATATTTCTCACAAAACGCGATGACATAAACACTGAGTATTCTTTGCTGTCAATTTGTCACATTGATGTAGTTTTGGGCAGTTAAGTAACTCCCATACCGTCCATAGTTGGTTACAGACACAAGTTTTGTCGGTGCACAAAGATTCTAATAGCTAAAGCAAACGGGTCAGGCAGAATTGAGAGAATATGTACAAGTATTTATGCATTTTGCTAATCGTCTGGCATGATCATGTTTCGATTAATATTTTCCATTTTGACATCTATGCAATATTTTTCAGAATGAATGTCCACGATTTATGGAGATGTGGATAGTATCTGTAGCCTATTTCATCAACATTGCAAAGTATACTTATCTAGCAAAGTATACTTTGAGGGAGAAATCATTTATTTTTCCCGAAATGCATTTTTTCATATAGAACTAACGACTGCATATATTTGATGATTAAAAGTATGCAGAATTATTATACTGAATTGATTACATTATCACAGCCAAAATGGCTGTGATAATGTAATAAATTCAGTATAATAAAAATTAATAAATTTATCTTAAAATTGAAAATTTCTCCCTCAAAGTATACTTTGCTAGATAAGTATACTTTGCAATGTTGGTGAAATAGGCTACTGGAAGTCACATACAATGATGTAATCATATGTTCAGTCTGACAAATTGTTCTCCGATGAGCCGTTTCTCACTCACGATATGGAAATCGACTCCGGGAAACAGCCAGTCATCTGTGAGATGTCGACGTCGGTTTCGTCGAGCCCAGATCACAACAACCCATCACCGCAGGCAAAAGAACACATGTGTTCTCTCTGCAAAAAAAGCTTCACAGAGAAGTTTAATCTCAATGTTCACATGAAAATTCACACAAGAACACAGCACCGTTGTTACCTGTGCGATAAGACCTATGCAAAGGAGAGCACGCTTGCTAACCACATGCACATACACGTACAACAGCTATCACGTCATTGCTCTATCTGCGGTAAGCTGTTCAAACATACAAGTGAATTGACGCTACACATGCGCGTACACAGTACTGAGCGACTACACATATGTTCCGTTTGTGAAAAGACATTTAAACAGAAGTCCAACCTGAAAGTCCATATGAAAATACACACTGGTGACAGGCCTCATGTTTGCGCCTTCTGTCCTGCAGCGTTCACCAGTGGAAGCCATCTCACTGCGCATATGCGACGTCACACGGGACAACGACCGTTTACCTGTTCTGTGTGTGATAAAACATTCATAACGAAGAGCGACCTGAACGCGCATACGCTGACACATACAGGGGAACGATATCATTTCTGCTCTGTCTGTGACCAAGCTCTCGCAAGGAAATCTAGTCTCGATGCCCACATGCGTTTACACACTGGTGAGCGAGAACATGTGTGCTTTGTATGCAACAAGCGTTTCACGAAGAAATCCCACCTCAAAACGCACTTACTTAAACATACAGGGGAACGTCTTACCTGTCCTGTCTGCGAGAAATCTTTCTCGGCGAAATCTAGTCTTAAAGTCCATATGCGACTGCACTCCGAGGAGCCAGAGCCAGAATTCACCTGTTCAGTTTGTAACAGGAGATTTATGAAGAACGGTCAACTCAAACGACATATGTTGATCCATTCGGGAGAACACAGTCATGTTTGTCCAGTTTGTAAGAAGGTGTTCGCGTTGAAATACAGACTCAAACTCCATAGCAGAGTACATACAGGGGAAAGTGTGTGATAAAAGGTTCGCCTCTAATAGTTATCTCAGAAAGCATATTATCAACGTGCATGATCACGTGGTAACAACAACAACTTTGCCCACTCCAAAGTGAGTATTATTTGATATTTTCCTTAATATGCAACGGATTTTGATGAAATATGGCGCAGTTGTCCAGGGAGTTCGGCACAGACGTATGTTGTTTTTGCGAAGAATCGATTTCCCGACACGGAAATCGATTCTTCGCAAAAACGTCAGAAGTTTGGGCGAAAATACAGAGACCACCAAATGCAGCTTAACAAGACGCGCGTTTGTCATGTTTGATGCACCATATTTCATCAAAATCCGTTACGTAATAAGGACAATATAAAAGAATGCGTACTTTGAATCGGATGGATTCTGGAAGTTTCAGTACTTGTTGTTGTTGTTAGTACCACGTGATCATACACCTTGATTATGGTAGTTCGCATTAGAAAATGATTGCTTACAATTAAAATTATCCCTTTACTGGAATGGATTTTGATATGTTAATTTTGCAACCAATCCAATCGTCACAAAATGATTTCTTTCTAGTCATGTTCACTGGTTACATGTTTTGGTTGACATTCCGTCTTCAATAGTTATACTAGGCTACTGCCACCATACATGGACAATAACATGAACCATTGGTGTGCATCATACACCACTCTCAAACACGCATGTCATTCCTCTATATTTAAAGGTACACTCCCACTCAGTAGGAAAACCATTCACCATTACCGCGTGTATTAATTGGCATCGTTATACATTTTATATCGGACGTAAATTTTCACACTGATATCAGGGGAGATAACCGTGTTTCAGTAAAATACTAACTTACATTACTATTTATTATCTGTATTTATTTGTTGATGTGCAATGATCATACTTTATAATCTGTCGAAAATATAATTGTTTAGGTGACGCATTTAATTAGTATAAATAATTAAAAAATATCATGCCTCATTTGCATATGAAAATAGCCTGATACCACCGCGCGTCAGTTTCAGTAAAATAAATATTACTAACTGATTATATCTGTATAGCGTGCACTCGTAATTTTTCGAACTGGTGGACTAGTGACACAATTATACACGTGTTTTATTCCCATAAAGAACAGTTTGTGCCTACTGAGTGGGCATGTACCTTTAATGTATGATTTAAAACGGCCTACAAAACCACGCGTTCATGTTTTCATTTATTGAAATGTGTAATGTGTTCATCATGACGTGTTGAGTTAGTTTCTTCTTGACATGGGTTTACCTGTATCCATAGGGTATCTTGTTCTCTGCTTACAACCATTTACTTGTGACTTCCAATCTCCCGATAAATCGTTTTCCTACTAATTTCCGGACATCACCTATTTTCGTACGCGTGCTGTCACGGTGAAAATACGATTGTTTTCTGGCAAACTGTGCGCTATGCGCCTGATTGAACAAGTTATCTGATTAGGGAAGTGGCGTACCGTGTAGTACCAGGACCCTTGTAGTGTTTATCTGCAGCTCCCGATGCTAAAGCACTTCAGTGTCTTGACATGGGTCCACGATACATCAGTATTCTCCACTTTATCTGCTAGTCGTGACGAGTCACATAATTATGTTCACCGCATGCCTACCACTGTTAGTTCGGCACGCCTTGACAATGGATGAACCTTAAATGTGGCTGTGACTGGAGAATTGTAATTTACGAGTCTTGCGACCATTGTAGATCCAGGTCAGGTCAGGTCAGGTCAGGTCAAGGTCAGCCTGTACATCCGCACAGTCTGATCAGGATCTGCACAGTTCAGAAACTATTGGGCAAAACGTGTGTATTATCATATCGTAGCCTCGTTTTCGTGTATTACAAATGTATTGATAGAGTGCACGTGCCAGCATGCAAGTCACTATAATAGAGCACATGTATCTTGGTGCTCAGAAATAAACATGTACATGTATTGTGGCTCAGTGGTATCAAAGTGGGAGAATATCCATACGATTGCAGAAATTGTGTTCATCCTATCAGATCGAGAGCTCGAACCTCACAAAACGCATTACTTTTGTCGATAGTATTGTGTGCTTTTTATGACTTGTTGCTGGAGATGGACATATGTGAAACGGCGAGGGCTATCACTATGTAATGTGTAAGAGAAACACATACATGTATATCAAAAAAAAAAAAAAAAAAATATAAGCAAATAAAAAAAATATATATATTTATGAAAAACTAAGATTCGAACTCACTACCTACGGCATTGAAGTCCGTCGCTCTAACCACTCGGCTACATAAGACTTGAAGATAAATATCAAAATTAGTATTGAAAAGGAAAACAGGCACGGGTATATTGTTAACACAACGGTTGACCAATGCCAATTTAACCCTTACACTGCGGAATAAAATTTTGTCGTCTGCTGTTTGCGTTCTATTTTCCATTGTTCACATCAACAACATGGTTTAGTAAAACTATAGAATCTTTTCCATTGCTGTCAAACCACGTTTTGTTGAAATGGGAGAAAAACGGGTCGCTGAACACAACACGATGCGGTTTACGTAAATTGGATATGTTAATTAATAAAGCCGTAAATTCCGTAATCCGATTGAGCTGAAAATTGGCATCCCGATTGGATTTGTGTCGCTAAACACGATGCCGTTCACGAAAAATCGATATCTTCATTAACGACGCCGTAAATGACGTCGAAAGTTTAAAACTTTGAATCGCGATTACAGCTTTACTAATTGAGATATCGCACTTCTGTAAACGGGTTCTGGTTCAGCGAGGATATATCTACCCGTGTGCAGAGTTTCAGCCGAATATATTAAAGAAAGTTGCCAATATTTCAGCGTCGTCCGATCCGGCTGAAAATTGGCATATCGATAGAACTTTGCTCGATAAACACGATGCCGTTAACGAAAAATCGATATCTTAATTAACGACGCCGTAAATGACGTCGAAAGTTTCAAACTTTACACGGCGATTACAGCCTTCCTAATAGAGATATCACACCTCTGTAAACGGCTACTGGTTCAAGGCGGCAAGATGTATGCGTGTGCCAAGTTTCAACCGAATCGGACGCGGAAAGTTTCCAAATTTTCAACATCGTGGGATCCGGCTGAAAATTGTCATGCCGATAGAATTTGGATCTCAGAATAAGATGGCTTTTACAGAAAGTCGCTATCTCAAACAGTAAAGCCGCAAATCGTGATTCGGTTTGCAAATTTTAGACGCCACTGGCGCCTTTACTATTTTACATTTTATATCAGATGATGTTAATGTTAATGTTAATTTCCACACTGATATCAGGGGCGATAACCGTGTCTCCTTAAAATGTTAACGGACATTACTATTTCTTGTCTGTATTTATTTTTTGATGTTCAATCATCATACTTTATTATCTGTCGAAAATATTATTTTGTCAGGTGACGCATTTAACTAGTATAAATAGTGAAAAAATAGCATGCCTCATTTGCCAATGAAAATAGCCCGATACCACCGCGAGTCGCTATCAGTAAAATAAATATTACTAAATGATTATATCTGTATAGCGTAATTTTTAGAACTGGTAGAATAGTGACACAATTATGCACTTATTTAATTCCTATAGAGAACATTTTGTGCCTACTGAGTGGGCATGTACCTTTAAAGCATAATCGCTCCACTCAATGGAGCTTGAAAATAGGACACCCCCCCCCCCCCCGTTCCTCAAATGTTGGATCCGCCCCTGAACAATGTGCTTGCTTAGTACTTACATATATAAACACGTATACTATATTCATGTATATTATCGCAGGTTCATATTTGTATCCACACGAAGTATGAAGTAGAAAAGAAACGTCATACAGTGACGTAGCCAGAGGGCCGTTTCACTAAACTTCGTACGATTAAAATGTTCGTAAGTGAAAATGGAAATTTCAATTGATGGATTATGCAGCCAATGTTCAATAAATGTAAATCCAATAATTGTTTACAATAAAACATTGTTAATGTGCAATTTACAGACTATAGTAATTTTGCACTTACGAACGTTTTATTCGTACGAAGTTTAGTGAAACGGCCCCCAGGTTATTGACAAGGGGATGTGAATTGTGGCCAGAGAGCATCCTTATTCTCGAAAAAAAAAAATTGATTTCAACATTCACCGATGATAGCAGATCTCCTTATACGTTTGTTGGATGTGTCCTAAACGTCATGTTTATCAAGGTGGGGGATCACGTGTTTTCCGAACGGCATGACGTCATGTTTTTTAGATGTGTTTACAGTAGATTTCCTTTAATATCTTGCTAATGGAATTACATATTTTTATGAAATATACCGCAACAAATGCGGTACTTTTTAGCTATTGTTACCGCAATGTGTCCGTCGTCCGTCGTCGTCGTCCGTGAACATTTTCAAACGTCTTCTCCTCCGTAACCATTGGGCCTATAGTCACCAAACTTCATGGTCATGGTCCTTAGGTAGGGGGATTACAAAATTGTTAAAATTTACATCATTACGTAATCCAAGATGGCCGCCGTCTAAAAATAGCACAAATTCTTCAAAAGTCTTCTTCTCAAGAACCGCCAACCGGATTTCGACAAAACTTGGTAGGACTGATCGATGTACAATGCTCTTTCAAAGTTGTTAAAATGGTGACCCTGGGGTCAAAAAGGGGCGTGGCCCCTGGGGTCAAATTGGGGTCAATATTTTTGACCGAATATGGACTTGTCATATATCAAATTGAAGTTATCAACGAGGCGATCACTCTGGTGCATTTTTTGTCGAAATCGGATGGTTAGGTCATCCAAGATGGCCGCCGAAAGGTCAAAAGGTCGTTCTTTTATTAGAGATTTCAAAATTCTTCTTCACATGAACCGCTTGGCCCATGGTAGCCAAACTTAAGAGTTTATGGTCCATGGGTGAAGCCTTTTCAGATTTGTTATAAAATGGAGGTCATCGCTAATCCAAGATGGCCGCCGTCTAAAAATAGCACAAATTCTTAAATCTTCTTCTCATGAACCGTTGGCCGGATTTCGATGAAACTTGGTAGGAATGATTGATATACAATGGTCTTTCAAATTTGTGAAAATGATTACCCCAGGGTCAAAAATGGGCGTGGCCCGTGGGGTCAAATTTTATTTTTGACCGAATATGCTAATGTCATATATCAAATTGAAGGTATCGATGAGGCATTGCTCTGGTGTAATATTTGTCGGAATCGGATGATTATGTCATCCATGATGGCCGCCAAAAGGTCATTTTATTCCAGATTTTTGAACGTCTTTTTCTCAGAAACCACATGGCCGATGATGGCCAAACTTCATAGTAAGTTAAGATCCTTGGGTGAAGCATTTTCAGATTTGGTAAAATGAGAGTCATTGCTTAATCCAAGATGACCGCCATCTAAAAATAGCACAATTTTTTTAAAACACATGAACTCAATGTCACATTCTCCTCTGGTGTTCATGGAGTCAGGTGAGTGAATTAGGGCCATCATGGCCCTCTTGTTTAGATGTGTTTACAGTAATTTCCTTTAATCTCATAATTATGTCGTTTTGACGAAGAATCGGTTACCTTAAATGTAAATAAAATCTAGAGCACGTGAATGTAAGAAATAAACGGTACTGGATTCTTTGTGAAATTTATAAGTTATTGTAAAGACCTTACAGAGCACACATAAAACACATATGCCATCGTATTTGGTGCGCTACATATCATCAAAATCCGTTCATTTGTTAGGAAGATTTTAATGAAAATGTACTGTAAAAATGACGTCACATATTACGTCATGTCGGAAAATCGGGTTCAGAAACCACGTGATCACACACCTTGTTTATGCCCCACCATGAGGCCTGTACAGAAAACACGCTAGGTGGTCATTACAGCTTCAATGTAGTGTGCTGTGATAATGCAATACATATAATCTAACATTTGTGTTGATTTAATATGATATTTATTAAAACTTGTTGACTGACATCATAAGAACCCCGTTTCTTATGAAATCAGTAAACTCGTTTAATACATATCATATTAAATCAACACTTATGTAAGATCCTCTATATAATACTTTCTAGCTGAATTTTTTTTTGAGAAAGTTTACAAAATGAAAGTTTATGGTCATTTGTGGATAAAAGCTACATACATACCATTTTATGCCCCACATCGATAGAGGAGGGTGCATTTAGTGTTACCCTTGTCCGTCCCGTCCTTCCTTTAAGTCCGACTTGAAACTTTATATACCTCTTTATCATCATCCATATGTTCATTTTATAGCCCATCAATGCGGCCCCATGCCCAAGGTCAAGCTCAAATTACTGAAAATCTGGGTTAATGTTTTTTTCAGTACCAGATATCTCCATAACCCTAAGTCCGATTGACTTGAAACTTCATATACCTCTTTATCAGCATCCATATATTCATTATATAGCCCACCCATGCGCCCCATGCCCTAGTTCAAGGTCAAGCGTTATTATTTTTTTGTAAAATCTGCGTTACAGTTTTTCAGTACAAAATATCTCCATAACCCCAAGTATGATTGACTTGGAACTTCATATACCTGTCAAATAACTAATTAAATCTGCGTCAACGTGTTTAACTACCCAACATCTCCACAACCCTAAGTCCAGTTGATTTGAACCCTCATATACTTCTTTATCACCATCCACATTTTCATTATATAGCCCACCCATGCATCCCCCATGGCCCAATGTCGAATTACTGTGAAAGTTGCATTTAAGATTTTGTAAAATCTTAGTGAAAGTTTTTAAGTACTCGTCCCAATATCTCCCCAATCCGATTTTTCTAACCAAATACATGTACATACATACTGGGACCATCAAATCTCTAGGCGGGCGTGATATTCTGGTCGCGGTCATCTAGTCTCGAAATGTAGGTCACGCCCGTCAAAATGTGGACGTGTTGGCATGTAACTCGCTATGGGGAAGCAGTGTATCTGTGACCGGTTAGCTCTGTCGGTGGAGCGATGGTACGGTACAACAGAGGTCCCACGTTCGTGCCCCGAGGGTGTGCAAATTTTTCTCGCCCGGTCACATTTGGTAAACCTCCTGATGTCGGCTAAAATACATCACTCGCTTCCTTTTATTGGTAACTAACCTCCCCTAGTTATGTGGCTGACCTGATATTTGCACATAGTGTGTGAGACACTCGCTGGCGATCACCTTGTCCTAATCAAGGAACGATATGCGTCCTCGTTGTTGAACGTTACATGCATATATGTAACGTGTTGGTACAATTAAGTTCTGAAAGTATATTTACGTGTATTGTTGTCTCCGGAAATGTATTCAACATGCAAATGCAACGCTCCAGATAAGCTGCGTATTTGCGTAAATACCCTATTAAATTAAAATGGCCAAAAACCCAATTGAAATCAGAAGTAGTGAGTATCAAAAAGCAATGAGAACAATTGTGGTACCTTAATCATGCTGCAGAAAACAATAAACAAGACCACAAATATAGCATATTTTTCCATGAAAACACATCTTTGTATTTCATTACAATTGTCTCCAAGGAGACAATTCTAATGAAATTCCAAGACATGTTTTCATTTCGAAACAAACTATTCAATAATTGCTGTCTGTTGATGTGTAAATAGTAGTGTGATTTATTTTACCAAATTAAAATTTTGAAATACCCAATTGCTTCAGAAATGATGGATTAACAATACTCAATTACTAATTCCTTATCTGGAGCCCTTGCATGTTGAATACATTTCCGGAGACATGTTGCATACATCTCTGGAGATTCGATCTTGGCACTTTTCTGACGTTGTCCTCTTCTTATTTTCTTCGATTTAACGGCTGCACTGGCTCGCGGACCTTGCATGCCGTTTGCATGAAGCGCAAATCCATTTTGTTTTAATTAGAAATTTTACTTGTATGCATTCAGTCGAAATGATGCGTTGCAGCTATCGGCTGCCAATTTCGCGGCCTAATTTCACGCTGCAATCTATGCACCGTCAGAAAGTGTGCATGGACTGGTGTGTGGGTGGGTCGTGAGTTGCATCTGTCATTTGTTATTTGTGACCTGTTATGCTTGATTATCTTATAATAACTATTAGTTGTCGCAAGGGTATGTCCAGGGTAGGGTACTGGTAGTTTGGCTGGCCGAGTTGTCGTGTTGCGTTGCCCCCAATCCGACCACGAAGACGCACGCAGTCCTGCCGGCCATTCCAGGCAAATTGCATCCGTCATGTCGCCACACATCGAGCGTGCCAAGTATTTACGGATTCGGCCTGCTCAAAACGGCCCCCATATAGGGTCACGGGTCCTGCAGTGGCGGAACCCAGAACAAAAGAGGCAGTGCACAACCTGCATGGGAAGTTTTGGCTAGGCCCACATTTACGGGGGACAGTGTCCAACAGCGACGGAGACATTTTGAATTGTATCTCTCTCATTGAATAATTATTACACTCGTAAATATTGTATTTACAATTTATTGTGTGCCATCCTGACCGGTAGAATATGGATGAACACCACCCTTCAACCACTACCCGCTACATTGGAAAATATGACACAGGAACCGGTTTCCATATGCACTGTGGGCATTAGTCAATAACGTACATACATGTAGTTCGATCCTGTCACTGACTGTATATGTACGTGAATTAAACAGCAAGCTGAATTGGAACCTATTGAACAACACACATTATCGGCTTGCAAATAAAATGAAATAATATAGAAAAACAAAACAGTGGCAAATAAATTGAATTTTATAATTAGCAAATGACAGAGAAGCTGCAATGAAATCCAAAGGTCACGAAGATAGTGCAACTGCTGAAGGTAGGCGACATAGGGATAGACTGTGGTAATAATTAGCAACGTATTTGACTCTGGTAAATAAACTCATTCGATGCAACTGTGATTACAATACTTGATATATAATGTATATTATTTATTTAAACTACATGTACGCAGTACAAATTATATTTTTGTACAGCAGCATCCTCCCATTTCATCACCAATCTTCATTGCGTCCTTTCGAAATTCCCATTGCGCACTTCAATCAACAACACAGGGAGATAACTTCAGCAGAACTTCCGGCAAAATGGTGAGTTGTTCGACAAGTTTTTTCCGAAATTTGATTAACTTTATTGTTATTTCTACTTTAAGCAGATTGTTCATTTACCAGCAGGTTCTAACTTCATATTGTGTCTATCTTTTCAGGCGAAATTCTTCAGCGAAAGTGACATTGATCGTGAGTATTTCCTGATTTCTTTATTCCAATTTTGCCCCACCCAAATTTTGCCAATTTGGACGAAAACTGAAAGACAAACTTATTTATTTCAATGATATATCCTGAAGATCTGCACTTTTTTATGCATTTTAAAATCTGAGTAATTGTTGTTGCGTCTCGCCAATGGAATCCGCTTCTGTCAGTTCATGACACAGGCATTCGGCTAGTCAAAAAATATGACCCTGGTCGTTCCACTAGGTTCCACTAGTCAGAAGCCAGCAAGCGAATGAGTACAACTTGGACTAGCATTCGGCGTGTTTCGGCTTTCATCGGTATAACTCTGTATATATGAACAACAAATATGAACAAGGCTTCTAACTTTGGTCGGACAGAACCTTGTATCATAACAAACTAACGTGTTTACAATTGTAATTTTCTATGTATTTCTGCAGGATATCGATAATTCTCATATGAACTTGCCACTACAATATTGACATTAGACAAATGTTAGAGCCTTAAACATTTGTTAGGATACAAGGTTGTGTTCGACCTAAGAAAAAGATCTGTAATTTGATATTAATTGTTTTATGTTATTTTAGCAAGATAACAATAATTCTCAAATGAACATGTGCACTTTCTGCCAAAATATTCACATTAGCATTAATAAAATTGTGGAATGTGTTAGAAGCCTTTTTATATATAGAGTTATACCGATGAAAGCCGAAACATGCTGAATGACTGTGGTTCATGAGGCACCGACTGGTATTCTGGAAGTCGGACTTCGTCCATTTCGCACACCTGCAGGTTATAATTAACTTCCCAGTCGAGTGGAGCAGGGGGAAGTCTGACCTGTTTTGCTATATAATTTAATCATTTTTGAACGCTTATAACAACTAATTCTGGATCGTTTGAGAAAGTTTAAATGCAAATTTATAATGTTTGATAGTAAATAAAAAATATTCTCCTGTGCTTGGTATTTAAAATTAAATTATTCTAACAGAAAGTCAACGATATTTTCCGCTGTGAATATGATGTATCGTAGAGTGTAATCTATCCAGTTTCCCCCAAGTTAAGACGGTTGAATTTGTGTCACGTGACCTGTTTACGTCACGCCGACTTCCAGAATGGGGTAGGTCCCGATAATAACATCATGATCATCACCCAAATCTGATTGCTAGAGGCATATAAATCATAATTCACTGGTGTAGTAAATATGTCAGCTTTACAGAAAATATGTTTGGTGACAAATACCGAGTCATTGTATGATGATGTGCTTATGCGTTAGATATAATGTACATTTGCTTTGATTTAATACGACATATATTAACCTCGTTGACTGCTTTAACAACCAACTCGGCATAGCCTTGTTTCTTGCGAAGTCATAGTTGAGGGCGATAACTCTGAAAAACTCCTGTACCGTCCGTACCAGTTACTGTGCCATCCTTAGCCTTCCTTTTTTCAGAGTTGCAAATCAGACCAGGGATTAACCAGCCATTTGGGGAAGGTGCCCTTTTCAAACATTTTAGAAAAAATCACACTAAATTGGGAATATTCCATCTCCAATTATTATTACATGTATTTTTATTA
The DNA here is from genome assembly GCA_029237695.1 of Conchocele bisecta. NCBI lineage: Eukaryota > Metazoa > Mollusca > Bivalvia > Lucinida > Thyasiridae > Conchocele > Conchocele bisecta. The sequence goes on along the minus strand of CM055275.1, from coordinate 55,291,327 downwards.
TTTCTCATCAAAAGTATATGTTGTTACCACTCAACTGAACCGTCTCGACGAGATGGTTCAAATGAGTGGTAACAACATATACTTTAATTGACAAATGAAGTAAATAGAAAAGAAAATGTTGGTAAAATTTGAGTTTGGGAAGAAAAAATGGCCCCTAGCATTGGGGAAGGGGCCGTCGATATTCGACCCCCGTGTTTATGGTAAATTAATCCCACAGACATACATGTAAAACTCTGATCGATCACGTTGGACAACGTTTGCATTTATATTTCAGTGTTTAAAGAATGCTTTTTCTTCAACGCCAATAAGGGATTTACAACAAATGTCGAGGAGCTGGCATTTATTATGAGGTCGCTCAATTACAGCCCCACATTGGAGGAGGTTAAACACTACTTTCAGAAATATGTTAAAGGTATACAATTTCGGTGTTCTGCAGGTGGTCCACAGAACATCCGGTGTGTGGCAGGTGGGAGAATGCGATGGGTAATTTAACGATCGGGGTTCATCTTTACCGGAATTCCGACTGGAGACTTGGTTTGGCCCTCACATATGTCTTTGGCATTTTGTATGTGACAGTTGAATCTGGTTATACCCCTTATGTGAGTATTACGATTATTCGTAATCCTATTTTAGGGGAAGGGGCCAAGTGACTTTGGGGTCATTCCATATCAAATCAACGAATGCCCCACGCTCTTTGGTCTCGGATTTTGCTGAATTTGTTACCAAATATTCTATAGCCATATTAATGGAAAGATCCAAAGTTTGAGCATTGTGGTTCAAATACTTTTCGAGATGTGGTCATTTTACTGTGCATGGTATGTGTCTCATTTTGTCTGAAAATTGCTGTCTTCTTATTTTTGGACAATTCCAGCACGCCATATCTTTGCTTTACATAGAGCAAAAAACAATGATTAATTATGATAGATAACAATTATCCAGATGCATTTGAAATGTCCAAATTATGTCTTAATTTTGCGAGCAGCCATGTTTAATGACCTAAATGATTGATGTTTTTTGTAATATGCCCACATGAGGTTTTGGTCTGTTGAAAATGTGCTACAAAGTGATTTTTGCTGATTTTAGGAGGGTGTCATGCGATAGCTAATGAACACAGAGTTCTAATATTCAGGAATTGCACAGCCAGTAGGACCAGCTTTAAGAGTTAAAAATATTGGGTGTCTATATGAAGTACAAGTATCTCATTTAGGTCCTTAAACATGGCTGCTTGCAAAATTAAAAGACATAATTTGGACATTTCAAATGCATCTGGGCAATTGTTATCATAATTAATCATTGTTTTTTTTATTTATATCAAGTCTATATATCATTATTTATCACCACAGACAATTTCATTGCTGTATGTACTGTATTAGCAAAGATATGGGGTACTGGAATTGTCCAAAAATAAGAAGACAGCAATTTTCGGACAAGATGAGGCACATATCATGCACAGTAAAATGACCACATGTCGAAATGTATTTGGACCACAATGCTCACACTTTGGATCTTTCAATTAATATGGCTATAGAACATTTGGTAACAAATTCAGCAAAATCCGAGATCGAAGAGCGTGGGCCTCCTGAAATATTGGGTGATTTGACATGGAATGATCCTTTCTTTGGTGTGGCATGGATCTGGCACCAGGTCAGGTTATTCTAATTTCAGGGCTGAATATATTTTATCTCGATGTAAATATTCCGTTCTGATTTTGGGATTTTCCCCCCAATGCAGCAAGTTAAAATGGGATTGAACCTGTTTGCCCGGCCTTACATGACCTTAGCTGTTGATAGGCCGTTAAACACCAGTAAACAAAACAAACAAACACAGGACATTCGACGCATATTTCATCAAAATGGCAAAGTATACTTAATTAGCAAAGTATACTTTGAGTGAGAAATTTTCAATTTAAGGATACATTTATATTATACTGAATTTATTACATTATCACAGCCATTTTGGCTGTGATAATGTAATAAATTCAGTATAATAATTCTGCATATTTTTAATCATCAAATATATGCAGTCGTTAGTTCTATATGAAATAATGCATTTCGGGAAAAACAAATGAACACTCCCACAAAGTATACTTTGCTAGATAAGGATACTTTGCAATTTTGATGAAATCGGCTACAGATCAGGTTATTCTAATTTCAGGGCTGAAAATATTAATTTTTTTCTGTAAATATACAGTTCTGATTTTTGGACCCCCCACCACATGTGAAATATGGGAGTTGACCCAGACCCCAATATCGATCATTCCCTGCCTGATGATTTTTGCCCCGACCAACCGTCAAATATCATCCAGGGATTCCGCTGGCGATCGCCACTTTCGCAATTGGCGATAAAAATAAACAATTGGCGATAAATTTTTCCAATTGTTTGTTTTTATTCTATTGGTTATACCTTTCTTTTTTTTTTGAAGTGGCGATTTTTTTATTTTCCCCAGCGGAATCCCTGATCATCATATAGGATAACACTGTTACGGCTGAGTCCATATATCACATGCACTCACACTCAGCCTTTTTCACGGTCTTACATACCGGCTTCGTGCTATAGGAGAATGAACTAGCTAGGTTAAATTAACTGCCTCATTGCCTCCTTCATTTAATGCACATATCTCGACTGTTTGGCAGATATTAGTAAATTCGGAAACAAACGGGCCAACAGTCATTGGCCTGCCATTTTTGGGCTCAAATTCCCGAGTTTGGAAGGTCTTCGAGCCAATTCCTACCCTTAAATATAAGATAATAATAATAAAAAAAAGTTGACCCAGCGTAATTTGCCCTTAGCTGTTAACAGTATTAACTTGCTGAAGTGTATGGATAGAATACTATTACTTTTTTTTGGAAAAAAATCGTGTTATTTTGTTTATTTCTCCATAAAAATATATTTTGTTGCAGAGCTCCAGATAAGCTGCTTAAATACCCAATTATTAAAATTTCCAAAAACCCAATTGATATCAGAAGTAGCAAGTATCAAAAAGCAATACAAAATTTGTGGTACCTTTATCATGCAGCAGAAAACAATAAACAGACCACAAATATAGCATAATTTTCTCATTTTCCATGAAAACGCATCTTATCTTGGTATTTCATTAAAATTGTCTCCAAGGAAATGCCAAGACATGTTTTCATTTCAAAGTAAACCATTCAATACTTGCTGTCTATTGATGTGTAAACAGTAGTATGATTTTATATTTTACCCAATTAAAATTTTGAAATCCAATTGCTTCAGAAATGATGGAGTGACAATACTCAATTTCAAATTCCTTATCTGGAGCCCTGTTGTTGCCACTCATTTGAACTGTCTTGTCGAGACTTTAAATACAACGAGACAACAAATACTTTAAAGAGAAATAAACAAAATTGCAAAAAAATTCTAAAAAGTTTCATACTACCCTGACTACAGTAACTGTAGGCAAATTATGTTGAGGGTTTTATAGCAGGTTAGTTTTCGTATTTCTGTTCATCCGTGAGGTTTGCCTTATTTTTTATTGTCGGTCCAGGCGCCGGGCGGGGACATCCATGAGTCTGTACTCACTTGCTCTAGTTGTATCATACGTACATCTACATTGGTGTAAACACATGAACAAACAAACATAAGGGGCTCCAGTTAAGGTGCGTAATTTGGAGGTAAATTTCTTATTTCTCCATCAAAAATGGCAAGTTGTGAGTGCTTTAGAATCGTCTCAATGAGACGATTCTAAAGGACTCCCAACTTGCCATTTGTGATGAAGAAATAAGAAAATTTCACCCCAAGTTGGTCAAATTACGCACCTTAGCTGGAGCTCTGATACTTGTTTACAGATGGAAAGATCGACTTTGGGTCGTTTCTTGAAGCCATGCATGATCATAATGAGAAGGAGAGTTCCACAAAGGAGATCATGAACGCGTTCCGAGCACACGACAGACACAATAGCGGATATGTGTCTGCCATTGAAGCTAGAAATATCCTGATGAAAATGGGCGAGGGGATGTCTCGACAAGAAGGTATTTGTTTCAAAATGATGAGAGGGGATGGGCCATGGCCTAGAGGATCTGGCATTGAACTTCAATATCAGATGTTGCAAGTTCATTCCTCACCCTAGGCGTGAAAAATACTTACATATTATTTCCTTATCACTGGTCTGTTGGATGAGACTTTAAGCAGGGATTCCGCTGGCGATCGCCACTTTCGCAATTGGCGATAAAAATAAACAATTAGTGATAAAAAATTACAATTTTCGAAAAAAAAATCCTTTTTTTTTTTCTTGAAAGTTGTCATTTTTTATCGCCAATTGTTTATTTTTTATGTTATGGTTATTGCTTTTATTTTTTATTTTTGAAGTGGCGATTACCCCCCCCCCACCCCCACCCCCCCCCCCCCCCCCCCCCAGTGGAATCTCTGTTTAAGCCGTGGTCCCAACTCTATGTTACCTTAGCTGTAGCTGGGACGTTAAACCCATTCACTTTCACTTTTCATAATGTTGAGGAAGAATGCTAATGAGGCACTGGTATTTGTATACCCCTGTCATACGAAGTTTGTCGAGTGGTATATAGTTTTCGTAATTCCGTCCGTCCACGGACGTCCGTCCGTTATTAAAGTTTTTGGGTATCCATTATCTCGGCAAAGTTGAATACATCCTTATCATCCGTCCGTCGTAAAGAACTGTTTGTTAGTCTGTCTGTCAGATTTGTGTTAAAGTCTTAAAGCTATCTCTGTTACTGTACTCTGGATTGGCTTGAAACTTCATATACATTTACGTATTTGTCATCATCCATCATTATACCCCCGGCATACAAAGTATGTCGAGGGGTATATAGTTTTCGTAATTCCGTCCGTCTGTTTCTCCGTCCGTCCGTCCACGTTAAAGTTTTTGGGTACACATTATCTCTGTAACGGTAAGTCGGATTGACCTCAAACTTGATATACTTTCTTATCATCATGCGGCCTTCATGATAGCACAATTTGGGTGTTTTCTAGTCAGCTTTTATTCAAGGCGAGGAATCGATTGTGGCCAAGGGGTTAGAACACCCAACTTCCAATCCGAAGGTTGTGGGTTCAAACCTCGCCTTAGGCATCAAAAATACTTTCATAGTATTTCCATCCCACTGGTCTGAGACTTTAAACTGTGGTCCCGTCTCTATATGACCCTAGCTGTTGGTGGGAAGTTAAACCCATTAAACTTATTCTGTATATAATCTATACACATTTCATTTGATACACATTGTTTTAAAGTCACTCTTTTTATTAAATCGACCACATGTCTTTATCAAAACAGTGTGAAAATGTATTGGCAGTCCTATGTGACGTCCATAGTGTAGCAGTAAACCGGATAACATCCGGTTTACTGCTACACTATGGACGCCACATAGGACTGCCAATACATTTTATGTCCGGTTTGCTGCGATACTATGGACATAGGACTGCCAATACATTTTATATCCGGTTTACTGCTACACTATGGACGTCACATAGGACTGCCAATACATTTTATGTCCGGTTTACTGCTACACTATGGACGTCACATAGGACTGCCAATACATTTTATGTCCGGTTTACTGCTACACTATGGACGTCACATAGGACTGCCAATACATTTTATGTCCGGTTTACTGCTACACTATGGACGTCACATAGGACTGCCAATACATTTTATGTCCGGTTTACTGCTACACTATGGACGTCACATAGGACTGCCAATACATTTTATGTCCGGTTTACTGCTACACTATGGACGTCACATAGGACTGCCAATACATTTTATGTCCGGTTTGCTACGATACTATGGACATAGGACTGCCAATACATTTTATATCCGGTTTACTGCTACACTATGGACGTCAAGTAGGACTGCCAATACATTTTCACACTATTTTCATAAAGACCATGTGGTTGAAAAGTGTGTATTAAATGTGCTTCCCTTTGGAAATTACTACATTACTTGATATACTGAAGAAATTATATACTAAAGACAAATGTCTTGGGCGACAAGTGAGCTATATGACGTATTGGTACACTACATTTACAACGGATATAAGTGACAATTACATATATGTATATTTCAAGGTGACATAATAAAATTGGTTACCCTTCTCATGTCCCTTATAAGGCTGCGTAGATACAAAATTAGAACAAATTTGAATGTGTCTAACGAAATTAGAATTCGTTAGAACGAAATAATAATTATTTCGTTCTAACGAATTCTTATTTCGTTCTAACGAATTCTAATTTCGTTAGACACATTCAAATTTGTTCTAATTTTGTTCTAACGCATTAGAATTTGTTCTAACGATTTCAATTATTTTGTTGTATCAAACAAATTGTAAATAAATGTTCTGACCAATTTTATTATTTCGTTCTAACGAATTCTAATTTCGTTAGACACATTCAAATTTGTTCTAATTTTGTTCTAACGCATTAGAATTTGTTCTAGCGATTTCAATTATTTTGTTGTATCAAACAAATTGTAAACAAATGTTCTGACCAATTTTCTAATTTCATTAGACGCATTCAAATTCGTTCTAACGATTTCAATTATTTCGTTCTAACGCATTAGAATTTGTTGTAACGCATTCAAATTCGTTCTAACAATTTCAATTATTTTGTTCTAACGAATAATCATATTGGTCAGTACATTTGTTTCTCTTCTCGGCTCTGTAACTAGAATATCATACCCATATTGTTTATTGTTCTACCAACCCAAAGTTGGTGTAGTGTGCTAGAAAGACAACTCTGGATTTGTATTTTACTTTTGGGGTTCTCTCCCATTGACAAAATGTTCACTTTGAATTAGGCCCATACCTTTGGAATATATTCATGATAGCATATACATGTATGCCTCACAACGTAAAGCTGTGTTTTATGCAGGAAAGGACTCTGCGGCCCGTTTCACTAAACTTCTTACAATTAAAATGTTCGTAAGTACAAATTTAGGATCGTCTGGAAATTTCAATTGATGTATTTACATTTATTGAGCATAGGCTGCATATGCAGCCTATGCTCAATAAATGTAAATCCAAAAATTCTTTACAAGAAAACATTGTTAATGTGACATTTACAGACTATGATAATTTTGTACTTACGAACATTTTAGTCTTACGAAGTTTAGTGAAACGGGCCTCTGGATATTGTAGTTTTAAAATGATCACCTTTGACAAAAATGATGCCCTTGTGGCCAAGGGTCATTGTCTGCACTAATCTTGCCAAAAATGCATATTTACCACTTTCTTTGTTTCACAATACTTGAATATTATTATTGAATAATAATATTCAAGTATTGTGAAATAAAGAAAGTGGTAAATATGCATTTTTGGCAAGATTAGTGCAGACAATGACCCTTGGCCACAAGGGCATCATTTTTGCATATGACAACACCCTCACTTACTATGCTACAGCTCATGCTCGGACAATCAAATTGCTTAATCGCAAGTTGGCATTGCGAATAGATGTTCAGAAACGTTGACTTGTCACCATAAATGCTTGTAATAATGGTTGACGGATGTTCTGTCACAAGCAAAGGGTACAAACAATTGGATTCATCTTTACCGGAAGCCAGATTTCTCTGATTTAGCTCTCCGGTACATTTTATTTTTGAGTTTCTTGTTATTTGAGTAGTTAAATCTGGTTATACTTATTAAAAGTAGTTAGATTATTACTTATTCCTATTTCTTGTAGGTACTGGAGCTAATTGATATGTAGCCGATTTCACCAACATTGCAAAGTATACTGTATATATTTGTTGATTATTATACTGAATTTATTACATTATCACAGCTGTGATAAATTCAGTATAATAAAAATTAATAAATTTAATTTATCCTTAAATTGAAAATGTCTCCCTCAAAGTAAACTTTGCTAGATAAGGATACTTTGCAATGTTGGTGAAATAGGCTACTGGTGTGGTGAGGACCTGCAACCAGATCTGGTTATTCTAATTTCAGGGCTGAATTTATTTTTTTCTGTAAATATTCAATTTTGATTGTCGGATCCCTCGATTCATACAGGTGAAATTATACTGAAATATGGGATTCAAAAGTATGGATAGAATATTATAATAATCATTAATGTGTCTGACATATCATGGATATGACCACACATTCTTGTCTTTCAGTGGATCACCTATTCCGGGATGGCAACGTGTCCGGCGGCCAGCTTCGCTATAGAGACTTTATAGACAGTATCACAATGCCGATACCGGACTACTAGTAACAACAACAACATATGTACAAATGTAACTGGAGACTAACAACAACAATATGCAATATCTAACCCTTCCACCCCAAGCAGAGACATTCAAAACCTGCTATTTATATCTCTGCACCAAGTAACTGACATGGACGATTTCATGTTAAGTTCGAGACTGTTCCATCATGCAGAAAAGGGGGTTAATTTGTAATCTTGAATTAGAAATATCCACAAACGATGCAGATCTGTTTCATAAGATTGGTCCAGTGATTTTATTGGTGCCCCCGCTACCCACCAAAAGTGTATGTCATCACCACTCAGTTGAACCGTCTCGCCGTTTTGATGAAAAATGAGAAAAATTGCCGAAAACATTTTTACATTTCACTTTTTTTATGAATGACCTGTTCCGACGCCCATGTGTTTGTATATATGGGGAGAGATCGCTGGTGTTGAAGGGGTTAATAGCAATGGAAGTTGAATGCATATGCAGAGTAAAACAACATTCCAAATAAATCAATGACATTTTATCATATGTATTCAAGCTCCAGATAAGGAATTTAGTAATTGAGTATTTTCACTCCATCATTTCTGAAGCAATTGTGTGTTTCACAATTTTAATTGGGTAAAATAAAATCACACTACTGTTTACACATCAACAGACAGCAATTATTGAATAGTTTGCTTCGAAATGAAAACATGTCTTGGCATCTAATGAAATACCAAGTTGTGTTTTCATGGAAAGTAAGAAAAATATGCTATATTTGTGATCTGTTTATTGTTTTCTGTAGCATGATAAAGGTACCACAACATTGTTATTTCTTTTTGATTCTCGCTACTTCTGATTTCAATTGGGTTGTTGGCAATTTTAGTTGGGTATTTAAGCAAATACACTGATTATCTGGAGTTCTGTGTACTTGCACAACTCACAGCAAATCATATATATCATGATCAATCAAGTAATCAATTAAAACAATTGTTTCAGGAATATTTGCACAATTCGACACCAAATGGTGCTGTGATCAACCAATCAGTCAATCAATCAAATGTTTAATGAATATTTGCAATTTCAACAGTAAATTATGTTACAACAGAGCTCCAGATAAGGTGCATATTATACACAATTATTTTAGCTGAATACGCATTGATTATCAAAAATGAGAGTACACAATACTCACAGCGATGTGAAAATACGCATTGATTTTCAAATTGAGTAGTGAAAATACTGTCATAAGGTTGTAAACAGTGTTTGCTTTTTGCAGCTCAAATAAGTGAATGTTTACATTTGTTATCATTTGTTCTCTATTTAGTTTGAAGAAAATCAATACTGCATTTGTAAAAGTAAAATACGCAATGATTTTGAAGTCCGGGGGTATAGTACGCTTTAGACATAAAGCTTATCTGGAGCTCTGAATGTGAAAAGTGCATACTCTGATAGGAGTGTGCAAATGCACTAGTCTTTAAGATTGGGGCATGTTATGGTCATGCATTCCACATATCATAGATTCCACATATCAGAGGGCCGTTTCACTAAACTTCCTACCACAAAAATGTTCGTAAGTGCAAAATTATGATAGTCTGTAAATTTCACATTAACACTGTTTTCTTGTTAATAATTGTTGGATTTACATTTATTGAGCATAGGCTGCATATGCAGCCTATGCTCAATAAATGTAAATCCATCAATTGAAATTTACAGACGATCTTAAATTTGCACTTTAATTAGAAACATTTTAGTGGTAAGAAGTTTAGTGAAACGGGTCCCATATCTCTACACATTATGTTATCATGTCTCTGTTTTGACATAGTTGTGGCTGTGACTGGAGAATTGTGGTTTATGCGATTTGTAACACTCGTGTAGCCTGATAACGGTCTATATTGCTTCTTTGAAGCATGACCAGTGTTTCATTGGTGGAATGGTGAACATTGCAGATCCTGACAAG